>JAMXBD010002024.1:0-251288 GCA_024138025.1 Combretum micranthum
ACAACCTTAATTAGTTCTAGAAATTAGAAAATTAATTAAAAATCATAATTACAATTGTATTTTCCATAGGTAACTTCTCCATGTTGGGTAACTGTCATGCATAAATATGATATCAGAGGTTTAGATCGGTATATAGATACATGCTTAGGCTAAAAAAGGAAAAGACTTTGTCTATTTAACCCCATGCCTATTCAACCCCTATTTAATTATATTTAAACCCTATTTAATTTCATGATTTTAGGGATATAAAAAATATTTTATGCCCATATACTAAAAAAGGAAATGACTATGTCTATTCAATCCTTATTTAATTTCATGATTTCAAGGATAGCAAAAATATTTTACGCGGAAAATACTATGTCTATTCAAACCCTATTTAATTATGTTCAAACCTTATTTAATTTCATGTTTCAAGGATACCAAAAATATTTTATGCCTATATGCTAAAAAAGAAAAAAACTATATCTATTCAACCCTTATTTAATTATATTCAAACCCAATTTAATTTTCATGATTTCGGGGATATAAAAAATATTTTATGCCCATATGCTAAAAACATTATATTAAAAATATTTTTGCTAAAAATATTTACAATAAAGATACCAAAGGGGGTGATTTTGCTTTAATAGTATAGAGATATATATATATATATATATATATTAAATAAGTAAATGGATCCAAGACTTATGGGGGCTTAGGAAATGGGGGTTAAACTAAAGTTCAAGGGTTTAGAAATTTACAAAGAGTAAATTACATTGGAAGGAATCAAAGTTTTTGGGTAAATTCATTTGAGGTATTCATAGATAAAAGGTTTTTCATGATTTCCTTAAGATATTAAGTACAATTTGGTACTTATTTAGAGGAATTATTAAGAATTGGTACTTAATTACTATACATGTTCATTTTAGGTGATTTTGGAACAAGTCGCTGCAAATTACCTACCTTGGAGCAAAGGATCAAGTCAATCATGCATGATCATGGATATTATGAAGCATAAATTGGAGACCAGTGGCATAACAGGTTCAATCACGCCCATTATCAAGGAAAAGAGAATGATTAGCGACCATCAAGAGCTCAATAACGAGCGTGATGGCTAGCGATGAAGTAAATATTCTTCTTCCTATCATTAACGGGCATTATAGGCTAGTAATTTGAAGAACTTTTGTAGATAGCGATGATAATAACTTCGATAACCCCCATGATGAAGGGTATGATCAGCATTGTTTGGTTATTTTAAAGGATTTGAACCGATGCTCATATGAAACCTTACTTAGAGGTGTCATTTCTAAATGGGCGTCAAAGTGGGAGTATAAGTAGCTTGCAAATGTTGGTGGGTATCGAATCCAGCAAATATGCAATCCTACTATTAAAATATATATAACTTGTATATAGCAGTGAGCAAGGTCAATGATGGGAATCAGGTCAATCAAGTTACAGGGCTGATCACTAAAGGTCAAGCTCGAGGATAACATAATTTTATCATCAAGTTCTGTTAGATAATTTGGAGTCAGAAGAAGCTAATTTGGTTGATTTTCCATCCATATATTGTGACTTCAATGAACTACACGTATCAGTGCCTCAGAAGGACGAGTAGATGAATACTGGCAAGGTAGTGCAAGTAAGCCGCCTCCAAGGCTAGCGGCTTTGAGCCTGAGGCCAACGGCCTAAGTCCAAGAGCCGGCGACGTAATTATCAATATTAGCGGCCTATGCTTGATCATTCACTACACGATAGTAGCTTAGGGCGTAGACGTCTTGGAGCATTTGGAACACCTTCAATGCCGACAGTGTTTAATTAAAGGCCGACAGCCTATCTATCAAAGTCGGCGACTTTATTCTAGCTTTTGTATCAGCTTTGAATTATTTCGAGTGACTTTTAGTTTTCTTAATTTTCTTTAGGGTTTCCTATATATATACCCCTTCATGTAATAAACTCTGGGGTTTTTTTATTTTATGAATGAAATTGAGGTTTCCTCTAAACTTCTTCTACTTTTGTCAATCTGGGCGATTATGGCGAGTGAGGGTATCGATTCTTACTGTGAGTCATATTAGTGAGATCATACTAGGGCTATTCCTTTGCTGGCGAGTCATATCTGGTATGGGTTTAGACAGTTATCCTTTATTATTTCGTTATTTGATTCGATTATGAGTTAAAACTGAGTGAGTCTAATTTGTGTGATTGATTGTTTGGTATTGAAAGTGATTGATTGTCTAGTAGTTTCTACCCTAGGCATCAGTTGATCCATAGGGATTGGTAAAATCTATTTCTATTTAGAGATCAAATGAAGAAGAGATGAAAATGGGGGTTTTGTGAAATCAAAGAAAACTAATTATATCTAAAACAAACAAACACAATTTAAGAGTTAATTTAATATCAAAGAATTTTCTAACGAAAGGTATTATGACAACTCAGTTTATAGAATTGATCATTGAGGCAAAAATCTCTGTTCTTCATCTTAGATAAATTGATTATTGCTATTAAAAAGCTCTAACAACCTTTCTCTCCTTACTTTTCCAATAACCAAAATAAGCTCTTTAATTATGTCCCTTCTTGACTAAACAACCCTAAACAAGCGCTTAGGGTTTAATTTATCAAAGGCATGAAAAACAAGAGAGACAATCAATTCTGATCAACAAATCAAATGTTTGACCAATTTAGATCAGATTATATGTACTCATAACACAATCAATCATCTACCATATAATCGATTATGTTATTGTGTCTCAGATATTAGAACAATCGAACAATTATGGATTCGATGTACTAATTGACAGTTTATCACCTTATTAATTGAACAAATGGATCCTAATTTGCATCAATCAAACAAGATAACAAGAACAAAAAGATCAGAGGATATACAAATACTCAAAAACAAGAATAGAAACCAAACAATTCAATTAGATGTCATAATTCTTGAACAACCAAGTCTTGTAACAATCCTTTGGTTAGAAAAATACTTTAGCCACTCTTTCTCATGTGAAATTCTCTCTTTATTAGGGTTTCCGAAATGTCTAAGGGATGATACAAATCAAATTTGGTCGCATCATCTTATAGTACAAAACTTCGAATTTCAACAGCTACAACATTCACTGGTAGTTACCAAATGTACGCCGGTGGTATACTTAGCCGACGTTCAATATTAATTCGAATCCAGTAAAGAAACACTGCCGGCTTTCTTTGTTTAATTTACCAGTTTTGTGTCTACGCTAGCAGTGTAGAATCAAGATTTGCTGACGTTCATTGATTTTGAATTGATTTTTGAGAGCTTTACATTAGCGGTATAGAGGATGACTTTGGAGATAGGTTTAAAGTTTTGGATACCACACATGGTTTGCACCAGCCAAACACGAAAGGCATAACTATTTCATATACGGTGTATGTTGTAGATCATCAAACATTGGTGTTGATCTTTGATGAAGGTCGGCGACATTGTTGATGGTATTAATGTTTTCGATTCTGTTCGCTGCTTACGCCAGTGGTTTAGAGTTCGCAGGAGCCGACATATATTTAATCAATGAAGGCTTATGTTCTCTATTTTTACACCGATTGTGTTAATTTCATTTTTAGCGCATGTTGAAGCTTAAGTTAGCGGTGTTGGAATTTTTTTTTCTTTTTTTGCTGGTGTACAATGTTCCACCTTTCCAAACTTGCATGAAACTTTTCCAAACTTGTTCTATTTGCATTTTATTCCATTCAAGAACTAAAATGACACAATTAAGCCTAATTAAGTACCAATACATCATGATTTCTATAAAATCCATAACAATTAAGCAAGATTTATTCCATGAAAGATGAGTATAATTTGTCTTTATCAGGAGTATATTGGTTGTAAATTTTAAGTGTCATATTACATATTTCCAAGAAGAACTTAAGAAAGAAGATTGGAATTCATCGTTCAAGTTATTGTAAAGACTTCCATTGTGGTAATCCAAAAAGGGTTTTTCTCCTAGTATCTCTTCTATATGTGTTTTGTTTATATTATTGTTTCATCATCATGCATGAGTAGAAAATAGGATTTGTTCATTGAATTAACATGGATGGTTCCTAATTGCATGTATTATCTAATTATTAATTAGTTCAATAAGTTGAATTAATTGAATCTAGGAATTAGTGTATGCACAACACAACTCTTAGTTAGATTCCCTTAGAACGCATCGAGAGATGGTTCCATTACATAGATCTAATTTACTAACTATTTGATCATAGTGATAGAGATATCATGGTGAGATTTTCTACATTCTTTCTAGGGAATTTGGTACGTCTTAGTTCTTTATGAAACTATTTAGTGGCTGTTAAATTAGGAAGAGATACCAATTAGACACATTTATAGTAAGGTATGAATAATTTTGAGAAGAACATTTGTCTAGATAACGAATTCTTGCAGATAATTAATAATTAGAAGGCTAGTGGTTGAATTTCATGTTAAGGATATGAACAAATCTAATTGTTAATGTCATATTCTGTTATCATGTTGTTTTAAGTAATGCCACTTGGTATAATTTCTAGTTTTAGAGTAGTAGTGATAATGTTTCTATTCTTTTAATTGATTTGCTATATAATAGGAAGACTAAAAAGTACTAGTGCTTGAATCTGATCCCTAAGGAGATGACTTTATACTCATCCATACTAACAAAATGATAGGTACACTTGCTTGTGAAATCGAGTACAGGGATAGAATATAGGTTTATAAATTTTAAGACTCGGTAGCTCTAATTAGAGGCGATTAAGTTTTTGGCATCGTTGTCGGGGAACGGCTTTATCATTAGGAAAATTAAAAATTCATGTGCATTTAACATTTATTTTTGTTTGTTTTACTATTTTGAAAACATGTTCTAATGTTGAATCATTTATTGATTTGCAGTTTATGAGTCGAAGTTGCAACTTTGAACTTGCTGACTTCGATCCCGAATCATAAAGGACAATTAGAAAGAATTTAAGGAAGATAAGGAAAATTATTGAAAGGTCACCTCTTCGTATCAGAAGAGAAAGACTAGAACAATCACAGATGGAAAATATTGTTGGAGATTTGCCAGCTGTTGTTAGTACTTTAAACCTAAATGGTAAAGCGAAAGAAGTTCCATTGTTGAACATGAATACACCACATAAGGGGAATGGAAATGAGATACCCCCTAGGAATGAACCAGGACTCAATTTGCCTATGGATCAAAGAACAATGATGGATTATTGTAAGCCTAATCTAGATGGGGCTTGTACTAGCATCGCTCGGTGTAGAGTTCAAGCAAATACCTTTGAGATAAAGCCGAGTTTCATTTACTTGATTCAATAGTGTGTTCAGTTCGATAGTAATTTTTGAAAATCTGTGATACATTCAAGATAAGTGATGTTTTGGAAGATGCCATCCACCTCATGCTATTTCCATTTTCATTGAGATAGAATGCCAAAGAGTGACTTAACTCCACACTAAGGAACTCTATTAACACTTGGCAAGAGATGGCAGAGTTGTTCATTAAGAAGTATTTCCCACCATCAAGGATAGAGAAGCTAAGAGCAGATATATCCTTTGGGCAGATGGACTCAGAAACATTATATCAAGATTGGGAAAGGTGGAAGGATTAGCTAAGAAAGTGTCCTCATCATCGGCTCCTCGAGTGGCATCAAGTTTAGACCTTCTATAATGGTCTGAACTATACCACAAAGCAGCTTATTGATGCAACTGCTGGTGGAAGCCTAAATCATAAATCACCTGAACAATGCATCCAATTGTTTGAAGACATGGCAAACAACCACTATCAATGGTCATTTGTAAGAGCTAGAGAGAAAACGCCAGTTGGGAAATATGATTCAGATGCAAATTCCTCCTTGGCACATGAGGTAGAAATTTTAGCTGGAAAGCTTGATAGCCTCACCATGGGTTTGAACAAAACACTAGTAGTCGTGGATTCTGATCTAGCAGGTTCATTAGGGGTTGATCAAGTAGAGCAACTTGACTACACGGGGAACTTGATCGGACCAATGAATGACCCTTTTAGTAACACCTACAATCTTGGTTGAAGGAACCACCCTAATTTTAGATGGGGTAATAACACTAGGCATACTTCAAATGGACCTCCTCTTGGATTTCAGAGACAATTTCCCTCTCAAAACACTTCGGTTTCGTTGGAAGAGATGTTGACTCAATATATAAAGTCTTTAGAAGCATGTCGTCAAGCAAATGAGGCTACTTTAAGGATTCAAAGAGCATCCATCCATAACTTAGATAACCAAGTTAGTCAAATAGCCAAGATGCTCTTTGAGAGAAATTTTGGGTTACTATAGAATAATACGAAGACAAATCCTAAGGAGCAAGTGAATGCTCCTAATCGCTGAATCAATTCCTAGTAACAAATATAATGTCAAGCTAGAGACAATAAACTAAGACGTATCCTTTGTGATTATCTATTTTTATATATATTTTCATGTATTATTACAGTGGATTATTTATACTAGTTGCTAGGCTAAGTTTTTGAATTATCATTATGTGTATATAGTTGTTAGATTGATGTATAGCGCATTCCTTTAATTGTGAATTATAGACTTTGTGATAGTAGAATGCTTACGTGATGATTTCTTCTACGAAGTAGTGATGTTAGACTGTGAAAAGGAAGTATTCATGTATATAAAATGTATATATGTGTGTGTGCTCGTAAATGTGTTTCTTCTTTAAAAAAAAAATCTCTAGAGCCTTTATCACGCATGTTATGAGAAGGAAAGAATTCCAATTACTTATCAACAACGCCTATTATCACCAGTAGCAGGCTTGAACTGGGTGTCTAGGACTCGTCTAGTGGCTATCACGCCCTTCGCCATGGGCGCGATGGTAGTTGATAGAGGCCATTTACTATATTCATTTAGGGTGAACTTTCAATCATTTATGCTCTGATTATTGCTTAACTTAAAGATAAATGGTACTTAAAGAGTAAATATATTCATTTCAGGCATAAATAGGACAACAAGTAAGTTTTTTATGAAAATCAACAAGGATTGAAGCTAAACAAGTCATTCAAGTTAAATTACAACAGTAATCTAGGAGGTGAACTTCTCAGATGATGATGCATATACAAATACGAGCGTAATCTACAAGAAAAGAAGGAGAAAATACACTTAGAGAATTTTACGGCCTTAACTACTACCATATTCTAGGGCATGATCTACGCAGATTACATCAGGACATCAATTACGCCCGTAAATTGAAGAGAAAGTTATGACACAAAGGAGTTTATGGCCTCACTTACGACCGTAATGTATAGAGGATTTTACAGAACAACCTTTTTAAGGAAAGTTTACTGCCGTAAATAGATGAGGAATTTATGTACAGAGGATATTATGGCCTGGATTTCGGCCGTAATCATCCTTGCAAAGCACATTACGGCCTGAGTTATGGCCGTAGTGACAGTTACAATTCTATTTTCTTCACACCAATTCGAGATTCAAGTGTCGTTTCCAAGAGGGATGAAGCCCAATTGATGCCTAACTTCATCCATCAGATGTATTGAATGGAGGGAACATATAAATACTTCTTCCAACCATTGCAATGATAATTAATTTTCACCATAAAACACATCACTTACATTTGCACTTGGAACCATCTGTAATACATCCTACTACTTTGTCATTATACTCATGTAAGACATTGTTTGTACAAGATAGTGAAGTTTGTTTTCAAATATTAAGGGTTGTTTTCTATCTCTTCTTGTTATTTACCTCATTATATGTTGTTTTGTATTACATTGAACTGACTGCTTAAGTTGTAGGAATTTCTAATCTGTATAGTGTCTTAATTTAATTTTAATTCTAATTTTAGGTAGTGCACGACTTAGGATTAGATCAGATTTTCACGGGATGTGATTGAGAAATCTACCCATGAAATAGATCTAAGCTATAGAGAGAGATTTCTCATGATGCTTAAAGATAAGGTTGTGAAATCTTTTGCTTGTAAAATTTTAATTATCTTAGGATCATGTTTGTATGCAATTATAGTTGGCTATTAACTAGGAAGAGATACCAGTAGACAAGGCTATAATTAGGGTATAATAGACTTGAGAGAGAGATATTGAACTAGTAATTGCAATCCTGCAATTAGGAATGACTCAACAACTAATGAGATTGTAGTATATGTTAACTAATTAGTGAAACGAGTCTAATTTGTCTAATTTTTAAGTTACACTTTGTTAATTCATGTTATAATATATCTTTAGTTGATAAGTAGGTAATCATCTAATTATAAAACCTGATTTATTTAGTTGGCTAAATAATAATAAAGAGGGCAAGTAGTAGTACTTGTTAACGACCCTAGGAATATGACCCTATAATAGTTTCCTATACTACAATCGATAGGTGCACTTGTCTAACGTTAATATGATAATAGGAAAAAGATTATAGGTACTTAAATTATTAAACTTGGTTGGATAATAACACATACCAGTAGCCTTAGAAGGAGCGATGGCAGATAGAGATCATAGTGACCTCAGTTGCACCTATTATGGGCATGATGGAAGCGAAGAAGCAAGCCAAGGTCAAAGGCCATAGCGGCATCGACAACGTTTGTCATGGTTGCATGACGAGATGTCCAGAGACCACCACCAAGCATGCAACAGGCGTTATCAGAGCCCTATGAGCGAGCAAAGCAATAGCTAGAGACGACCATTAGACGCACAACGGGCATTGTAAAAGTATGATGAGAAATCGATAGATTAGAGATGGTGGTGGCCTCAACAACGTTCGTTATGGGCTAAATAACAACACTCAGAAATGATCATGGGCTTCATAACGTCCGTGATCAATAGGTAAACTAGTATTTTTTGGGACAATGACTATTGTGCCCTTTATAATGAGCATGATAAGTGCACTGCCAAACCCATATAAATAGATTTCTTTATCTTTCTCTTCTCATTTTTCAAAACTTTACTCCCGTTATCAATTCCTCTTTGTGCATGACTACTCACACACACACACAACCGATATTCACCACGATTGTATCCATTCAAAAACACACATTCACTCAACAACTGCATCATAACCTACGATATGATTGCTATGCTCTTTATTTGTTGAATTTCAATTTCTAATGCTTCTGTAAGAAATTCGTAGGGTTTTACTTCAATTTTGATATGTGCTTATGATTCATGTTTCTCTTGTTACATGAGATGTAGATGTTGAGGTTAGACTTGCATTTGCCTTTTATTGACATTTTTAGTCAAGTTGTTCATAAACCCTAGTCTAAGTCAAATTTGGGGAATTTTGAAATTGTGCATGTTCCTAGTAGTTACTAATTTTTCATATTTAAAATTCTAGCAATGGTAAGGAAATTGGATTCATGACATGTATAGGCACAATGTAGTTGCTAAGGATTTAAGGACCTAAGTGCTATAATGTAGAACTAAGCTAGTTTGTAAATGTGAAGTATAATTAGGCCTTAAGGGTGGAATTACATGTTGTAGCCAATTTCAATAGCTATTTTCATCAACCCTAATTGAATCTTATGATGGATTCATTACATCAATTTGTGATTCTTGAATTATCATGTAATTCTCATAATTGAGATGATACCATGTAATTCTTATTTCAAACATTAGACTTTTAAAGATCTATTGTAATTGTAATGGGGGATGGTAGTGTTGGTTCCATTAATAAATATTGACTGTATTGTTGGCTGCTCTAAACTGAGAATATTGATCTAAACGTTGACCTTATAAATAAGGGATGGGTTCATTGTAGTAGTGTTGTGTGATGAAGTTACGAGGATGACAATGTGCTTGCACTTTGTTATCTTGATTCCACCATATTCTAACTTCTCTATTTGCTTATCGACAGATAGTGAAATAGCCATAATTTATATATATATTAATGCATGCTAAATTTGATAATTATATGTGTGTATGTGTTTAAGTGGATTAGTGTGTTTGCAATGTTGGGTGTGTTATAACATATGTGGTTAGATAATAAACTATGGTAAATATATCTAGGTTGATAGTTTATTCATGTTAGAAATTATCATGTTAGTGTTAATTGTTATTGTAATGAATTATATGTGTTGAATTTAAGCTTGTTTTAGGCTTAAATAAAATTCTAAACATAGCAGAATTTTTAAAGCCCATTCAAGCCCAAACTCAAGTCCATAATTAAGCCCAAATAAGGCCCAAGCCTTTCCAAATCTGCCCTCCTCAAAAGTCAACATCATTTAGATAAACATCAAGGTCTAATTGAAGCTTGAGATAACCCAAAACAGAACAAAGAAAGAGAAAATTCGTAACTCAAGGAGCCCAAAAATTTTCAAGACCCAAATCAACTTATCTTGGACTCAACACACCAAAAATCCTTCCCCAAGCCTTATATATACATTGAGGTAAGTTTATTTGATGTTTAAGATGCTTTGTTTTCCCCTTGATCCATGAAATATGCATGTGTGTGTAATATGAGTAATTGGTATATTAAATTCTTGTTGAAGTGTTGTAGAGTTGTTGGGAAAGTTTAGAATGCTTGAGTTGTTGTAGATAGGTTATAGTAGGCTTTCATGTGGTTTGGAATTGAAGTGTTGAAGTATGATGAGTATTAGAATTGTTTGAAGTGTGCTAGGGTTGGTGGAAGTTGATGAAGAAGAGTTTGATTCTTGTAGAGAGGTGTTTGAACTTGTTTGATGTTTAAAGTTGAAGTTTATGTTGTTTGAATGTTATATTGATCATATAACAAGCTATGAGGAACTTTGGAATGAGTTTAAAGAATTTTAAGAAGTGTAAAATGCATTTTGAAAACAGGGGATTTCGTCATTTTTTCGCTCCAGTGTACACAGCCTGTGTACATGGTCGTGTAGGCCTTGAAATTCTTAAAAGTTGCTCTCGGGTCATTTTTTTTACTCAACACGGCCTCGGTACACGCCGTGTACGGTCGTGTAGGCCTTGAAAATCTTAAAAGTTGCTCTCGGGTCATTTTTTTTACTCAACACGGCCTCGGTACACGGGTCGTGTACCCGGTCGTGTAGACTTTCCCCTGTTTCGCAGCTCTTTGTATTTTAGCCGTAACTTTTTCATCCGATCTCCGATTGAGGTGATTCAAGTTGCGTTGGAAAGCTTAAAAAGAGATCTACAACTTTCATGTTTTAAGTTTTTACAAATTTTAATAGTAATAATGCTTAAATTTTAGTTCTTTTCAACTGATATACTTTTCAAACAAAGTTTAAAACTTATAATTGGTTGTTAAAAATTCTCCCAAGCTTGATAAATGATCATTTAAGTGTTTGTTGAGTATTGCATGATAATATATGATAACTAAATGCTATGTGATGATGTTGTAATGATTTATTTGAATTTCTTTGGATGATTATACTTGAGATTTGATGAATATATACTTGAACTAAGTGTGAGTTTGTAATTACTTCTTTTACAGTGATTGATCCCCTTTCGGTTATTTCCATTGATTCTCGAGCTAGTACAGGTACACAATACTTTGATTGATTGTTGCTTAGGATAGGCATATACCAATTTGACCTTAATCAAAAATTAATAAAAAGATATTGAAATTGGGTGTGCTTTACGTCGTTGAATCCGGATCCGGGGAGCGACAACCTTGTCATGATGCAATGGCACGGTAGTCTAGGCGCTTAGCCCAATCTTTTGTCATGATGCAATGACTCAAATCCATGATGCAATGGTTCACCATGATGCAATGGTGGTTTCTTTTATTGGCTAAGTGGGTAGCTAATAGGGTTAACTGTATCGGTATATCCTCTACTTAGGCTCGGAAGGAAATAATATGTCTTAGTTCACGGGTATGGGACCGTTGAACTAATTGATATTATAGACCGGGATAAGTGGATTATATAAAGGAGTGTGAACCCTAGATGAAGCTATTGTTCTCTATCGGTTAGATATAGGAGATATAGGTATCCGGTCTATCTATATCAACCCCCTGAGCAGCTGCTGTTACTCAGGACCCCCAGAATTCCCAATCTTGAATCGGAGTTTGAATACTCCAGTGTTGTTCTATTCACTTAACTAAAAGATAATGAAGTTGTATTGATTTATTGAATTGTATTAGTTAAGTGAGCATTGCATATGTATTTGTTTGCATTATTGTGTACTGGGCCTTTGGCTCACGCTGCTATCTTGCAGGTGACTTTGATGACGAGCTCTATGACGATATGGGATATGGGACTGATTGGGAAGACCCTACGGATGACTAGGAGAGAGGCCTAGTATATGCTTAGGGTTCCTTTTGATGAAAATTTCTTTTTGAAGTGTTCAGGCTTGTTTGTTAAGCCTTGGAATGTAATTTGTGTTGAAGTGTATTTGTAATATAGTTGGGTTGTAAGTAGGATTTCTATGTTTATATGTTCCTTGAGAAGTTGTAATGTATAAATATATTATGTATGGCTTGTATATAGTTAATGTACCACTACCTATGTAGTGGTAATGTTTTCATTCAAAGCATATGAATGTTATATCTATTTTAAACAGGTAGTTATTACAAACATCTCTTTTTAAGACGACCTTACGTATAACACTTGAATATTGTTCCTAATATTTGGGTATTATGCGTGGTCAGGAGATTTGGCACACTTAATAATTGGGTTAAGTGGGCCGGGTCTTTACAGATAGCACCCAAGAAATCCTCTAAACCTCAAAGAACCAAGTGTCCAAGATTAAAAGCTTCATCTTCCTCCGTCTTACAACATGGAAGTTCAAGTGGATCTTCCAATGCATCGGCTAGTCTCAGGGATGAGCATAGAAATAACTATCTAGAATTTGTCCAACGAAAAGTCATCAAGCCCAATTCTATGGTAGATTGGACTCACATAGGTGAATATGGATTAGTACCAGTTGTACGGAGATTATTGAAAGATGGAGCATGGTTAAAGTTGTTTATTCTAAGGAAGAAGGCTTACCAGGAAACAACTTTGGCGTTCCTTTCATCTTATTTAGTGAAGTATGACTACATAGGGAACAAATTATTTGATGGGGTTATTTTTTATGCTTTTGGTAAATACCACACCTATAGCATGGAACAACTCATGGCAGCAATGGGGCTTTATACTATAATAGAGTTAGAGGACCCATCATTTAGAGATGTACCTGTTTCATTACCCAGAGGTGTCACCAGTAATGGGTTTTGGAGTGAGATATCAATCGAAGGCACATTTAGACCTTGCCTCTCAAAAGCATCACCTATCAGAAACAATAACACTTGGATATTTCATTATATGTTAGTTAGGACGATCAATGCTCATAAAGAGAGTCCTAGAGCAGTGGCAAAGCATGATATCCTTCCCTTGTACAGTGCCATTCACAACTATAGAGTGAATGTAGGAGTTTTAATGGCATTTAGGCTTAGGCACCAAACTTTCACTAAAACCACAGGTGTGTACGTGGGACCATTATCACTAGAATTTTGAAAATTTTTAAACTTTGGCTAGGGATAAATGTGCTAGAAGATACAGCAGCAGAATATGAGCCATTTCCCAAGACACCATTCACTTACTGGGGAGTGAAGCAAGTTTCAGATCCTAACATAGACGTAGAGGTCCCTGGAGCAGCACCTCATCTACCTACTTCATCTAGTTTTTCAATGGGTAATTTAGCAAAATTAAAGCAAGACGTTGCTGAGATAAAAGAGAATCAGGAAAAAAATTCTTGAATTCCTGAAGAATATAGCTGATCATATGGGAGTTACAATTCCATCATGTTTTTGAGGGTCTCTTACTAATAATGACCATCACCAACCATCCACCTCACCTTTTACAAGTACAAGAATATCATGTTGTAGAGCAACAAGCACGTCAGGTTGCTGTTGAGGAGGAGAGGATTGAGGATAAGACTGAAGGGTAGTTGCAACACAGGTCAAGAAGGCAAAGATCATCCACTTAGCAGCAGATCGATCCCCCACAACAAGAAGATAGCAGTAGGTCAGCATTTGAAGACAATGGTAGTGATGATGATGAGGGGGCATGATGATGCAAACAGCGCGAATGGTGGAAGAGAGAAAATAGCTGGCGATAAGGAAGATGAAGATAATGTGTAGATGATGAAGGATGATGAAGACAAGAACTGACTAAATTTTTCTCTATTTTTGTTTTGTTTTCTTTTAGGACTATCAAATTTGAGAGCTTATATGCACTGGCGTTATTATGGTGGAGACTCTCAATGGTTATTGGCATTAACTAGTTTGTTTTTATTTTTTTCATTTTTATTTTATTATTGCTAGCACTTTACTATTTGTTTATCTTTGATAGGTATATAACTAAATAGTAATGTGATCAATGGAGGTTTTGCACTATGAAGTTATTAGGGTAGTTTTTTTTTTTTTTACTTTAGTTTCTTCACTTTATTTTTCTTTCCCATATGTTCTTTTAACTGGTGTTAAGCCATTAGGGACAATGTCTCTAATAAGTGTGGTGAAGGGAACATGCTTGCATTTTAGCTAGAGTTTTCTAAATTAATTAATGATAATGAATGCCTATCAACCTTATCTACTAATGTAACAAGTTGTTTTGGTATGGTGCTAAATTGGTTTTGATTTTAATTGAATTTTGTACAAGTGCTTGAGTAATGAATGTCATTACATTTAAGATGCTCTTAATTGTGTAATATTTCTAAGGCTATAGTTGCAATGTGAAATCATAATGGGTATTTTTGCTCATTATTTAATTTAGAGTTATGTATTTTAAGTAGCATATGACTATAAGTTCAAGGTGTTTAGTGATGTACTCTCAAAATTTACTAATACCATTAATTAGCATGAAGAGAACAGACGAATTGAATTTACCATTAGTGCAAAGTCCACATGACACTAATCACTTGATGATCTCTCCAATTTTATGGGTTTTCTTCTTTCCTTAAAAGAGAGAGAGAGAATAACAAGTTGAGTAGTGGAGGTTCGATGGGGTCTCTTTAAAACCTAACACCTAAGGTTGTCTAGCCTGGGATTGACTGACCAAGGATATCACTTTAACAACAAAGTGTTCAACGAGTTTTATAACTCAAATGAGTAAGCCCGAGGGATGCCCTTTTTAAGGGAACAATGTCTGTTAACTTAAGTGACGAACTCAAGATTATCGATTGAAAGTTTGTTACATGGGTTATAGGATTCTATATAAAAAAAAAACTCAAAATCAAAGGAAGAAAGAACAATAAAGGAGAGAAATTCAAGGGGTAAACATCCATGCTTTTCATTAAGGGATTTAACTTAAGGTTAATGGCAATGATTAGATTGAAAATGAACAATATAAAAGAGGAAGTCTCTGAATATTCCTTGTGTTTACTTGTGGTTGTGTGTTTACTTCTATATTGGAAATCTAACTTAAACAGTGAGGGAAAAGGTTAACTTATCATGATTAGCCTTGGAACTTTAGCTTAATGAATGAAGCACTTAAGAGTAGATGATGTAAAACCTTAACTCTCCAGCGTTGTGAGAATTAGCATCATATCTACCCCATGTTTTCAAATGTTTTTATTAACTTCTTGCTTAAGGATAAGCAAAGCTTAAGTATGGGGAAGTTTGATAGGTATAAATTATTCATGAATTTCTTAGGATATTAAGTATAATTTGGTACTTATTTAGAGGAATTATTTAAGAATTGGTACTTAATTACTATACAAATTCATTTCAGGTGATTTTGGAACAAGTCAATCACGCATGATCACGGACGTTATGAAGCATAAGTTGGAGATCAGTGGCCATAACAGGTTCGATCATACACATTATTAAGGAAAAAAGAATGATCAATGACCATCACGAGCTCAATAACGAGCGTGATGGCTTGTGAGGAAGTAAATATGCTTCTTCTTGTCAATAACGAACGTTATAGTCTAGTAATTTGAATAACTTTCGTGAATAGCGACGATCACACCCTCAATAACACTCGTGACGAAGGGTGTGATTGACCCTGTTTGGTTATTTTAAAGGATTTGAACCGATGTTTGTATAAAGGGCACATATGAAACCTTACTTAGAAGGGTTATTTCTGAATAGGCATCAAAGTGGCAGTATAAGTAGCTTACAATTATTGGGATAAGACATGGATTTATAGACACATTACTTCAATTCATCATCGTATCCATTAAAGAGCAACTGTAGAGAGAGAAAAGAGAGGGTAGTATATCATCTGTAAATTTTAAGTGTCATATTATGTATTTCCAGGAAGAACTTGAGAAAGGAGATTGGAATTTGTCGTTAATGTTGTTGTAAAAACTCCCACTATAGTAATCCAAAAGGGGTTTTTCTCATATTATCTCTTCTATGGGTATTTTGTTTATATTTCTACGTTTCTTGTTTAATTATTGTTTCATCATCATGCATAAGTAGAAAATAGGATTTGTTTGTTGAATTAAACATGAATGGTTCTTAATTGCATGTATTATCTAATTATTAATTAGTTCAGTAAGTTAAATTAATTGAATCTAGGAATTGGTGTATGCGTAACACAGTTCTTAGTTAGATTTCCTTGGAATGCATCAAGAGATGGTTCCATTAAATATATCTAATTTACTGAGAATTGCTCATAGTGATGGAGATATCATGGTGAGATTTTCTGCATTCTTTCTAGGGAATTTGGTACGTCATAGTTCTTTATGCAACTATTTAGTGGTTGTTAAATTAGGAAGAGATACCAATTAAACACACTTATAGTTAGGTATGAATGGTTATGAGAAGAACATTTGTATAGATAACGAATTCTTGCAGATAATTAATAATTAGAAGGCTAGTGGTTGAAATTCATGTTAAGGATATGAACAAATCTGATTGTTAATGTCATATTCTGTTATCATGTTGTTTTAAGTAATGCCACTTAGTATAATTTTTAGTTTTAGAGTAATAGTGATAATTCATCTATTCTTTTAATTGATTACTAGATAATAAGAGGACTAAAAAGTACTAGTGCTTGAATCTGTTCCCTAAGGAGACAACTTATACTCATCCATACTAACAAAATGATAGGTACACTTGCTTGCAAAAGCTAGTAAAGGGATAGAATATAGGATTATAAATTTTAAGACTCAGTAGCTCTAATTAGAGACGATTAGGTATCAATGTTTGGAGTGGTTAAAAAGTGGTATCAACATTTAATTAAGTGATTCATTTAAGGAATTGATAACGGTTTGCGTCTGATGCCATCAATAGAGTGACACATGTCAATAGGAGACTTTTTCATCACTTTTATTTATTTTGAGACCGATTGATAAGAAAAAATTAAAAAAAAAAAGTAAAAAAGGTGAAACCTGGAAAAGCCAAATGAAGAAACCCTAAAGTTGAAATATCAAAATTTCAAATGATGAAGCTTGCAAAACAGCATCGATTGCAAACCAAGACACCATCGATCTCCTCAATCACCATCGAGACACTAGGACTGAACCTCGTCTCAACCAAACATCACCATAGCAAACCGAAGCCCTAACACTAAGTTGATGTGCGGTTCACGCCAAAACCCAAGACGCCACCGCACCATCTCCCTTAGCTAAACTCAGCCATTCGATCTGCACCAATCACACACATCATTATACCCCTCCACCACCTACACCACTATCGGCGGAAACCACTACCTCGTCAAGCTACGTAAATTGAAATCACTTACAATTGTGACCTCATTGAGTTGACTCACCTGAACTACCTAGTAACCAACACGTCAAATCAAATCCGGCGAGACTTGAATCAAACCAACTTGCAATCAACCCAAAGTCTAACCACACCAAGCTCGTCAACTTCATGTCAATCTCTCACGAGTTACACCAAACCTAGACATGCGACGAACCCCAATCTAAATTGACATTGAACCCACACCACGAACTGTATGTTATTAAAGTGAAAGGGGGTTTCTCTTTTTGTACCGTTAAAGGTAAGGATGGAGAATCTAGTAGGACGTAGTAACCATGCCAACTAAATTTAATTAATTTATCTAATTATATCTTATAATTTAATTTACTTGATTTAGTTAAACTATCTAAGTTCAAATTTTAGATTAAGTTTAAATTTAAATTTACAATTGACCGTCTATTATTCTATTTTAACTATATCAACTCTTATTTAGATTAATGGAAACTTGGGGTATTTCAGGGTCCTCAAACAGGCCCGCCAAGGTAGGTCATAGCATAGACTCAGCATCGTCGGATCAGTTTGGGTCCCAATTTGAACCCAACCCAAAGAGATATCTAGTTATAATTACAAATGTAACATCATTCAAAATAACTTAAAATAATAAATAATAATGTATTAACTTTTTTATTTAAATCAAACAATTTAATTCGAAAAAAAAAATTCTTATGTTTCAAATAAAAAATATTTAGATAGAAAAAAAAATAGTATGTGGAAAATTTTACCTCTATATCCTTGTCATAGGAGAATTTTGCCTTATATTACTGTCTGACATGCCCAATCAAACGGTGAGACAAGTTCTATCTCTGATTAGGATACAGAGGCAAAACTCGTCTCATATTTTTTTATGGGCAAATTTCCCCTCTTAGCTCTATTGAATGACGAAATTCACCTCTCCTAACTTGGCCAACTTTTCTATGCGAAATCCGGAGGCGAAATTTGGGCCTATTGAGGCAAATTGTTTGGCCTGTTTTGTCCAATTTATTACCATGTACCCAATATAGAAATCCTTCGTGCTTTCCGCTTCCAGTGAATGGCGAAATCTTTAATTTAAATCGTCAACTCCTGTAGAACCTCTATCGTGCCAGCCTCTCCGCCTTCTCCTTTCGCCATCTATACGAGATTCATTACTGGAAGTATGCTTATACAGCCACAATCACTACAACTTCTTTTATCCCGTACATTCATCCTCTCCATAAGAATCCTCAACGTCTCATGAGTTTGATTAAGCTCTTGTCTCACTCCTTCAACGTCGCCATTTCTATTATTATGACCCTACTTTAAAGCCTTATAAATATTATCGCCAACTATACTATGTTGAAATATCTTCAACGCGCCACAAGAGATTCGACGATAACAGTATATCAGAAACTAATAAAAACCAGCACCACCAACCCACAAATTTCGCAAATAATAATTACCCCCAATTCTTGAAATTAAAATGATAAGAAATTCTATAACTTACCAGAAGTGGAAACCTTCGCTCTGATGCAAAACTAAAGCGTGCTTGATGGGAAATCGATTCAATTGAAATTTTAGAGTTTTGTAAATTTAGGGCTTTCAATTTTTAGGATTTCTTTTTTATTGATATATTATGTGTTTAAGAGTTTGAAAAAATTAGGAATATAGACGAAATTGTTAAATCATATTACTCACGATTATAACAAAATTAAACTGGTTTATGGTCTAGATATTAATATGATAGATATAATAAGCTGTAAAGTTACCACGGGTGTTAAAAGAATATGGAGATTCGGTTAATGCATTTGCCACATTCTATAATAAAGAGTTATAAGAACGTATAGAAGAATAAAGCCAAAACAAAATTCTCTAAATACTCAAAAAGACTTATTATCACAACAGCTGGACTAGTTATAGCCCGCATGAAACAACCTACTGGTGACATAACATAAAAGTAAACTTCTCAAATAACAATATATGAAATAAATTTGATGCTAAATAGCGGGACAGCCTTCCAGTCAGCCCTTTCCCATACATCCACCCTCTAACGCCTTCTGACCCTTACTTGTTCTCTAATGCTTCTTACCGGATCCTACCTTCAGCTTCTCACCACTTGAATTAAAATTAGTCATGTGATTTCTATCACCCATTCATTTAGTTGTATGAACATAGCCCAGTACAGTAAACACCGTTTGGGCAGCAGTAAGAAGAAGGCCAAGAAGAGCACCAAGAGCTGCAATCCATGCCCATGGTGCACCAAAGTACTTATGCTTGATACCACTCCAGCCAACATGCCAACGATTAATACAATACTTGTTAATATCTTCGAAAACTGTAACTAAATAAAAACCATCCAAATAAACGTCGATGTCCTTGCGGATATGATTAAAGACACGCACAACTTCCTCATGAGTTCCGATGAACTTGTCGATGATTTGTTTATTCTGGAGATATTCAGAGTCTTCGCTGCTGTTGATGAGACATCCCATAAACGTGGCATAGGAGGTTACCAGCTGAGGATAATGGCCGTAACATTGCTCAAAAGCGATGAAATTTAGGAGAAGATTCTGACCATAAACATCGATCTTAAAATATGGTATTTCAAGTATCCCCTTATTGAAACTGATCTCTAGGAAGCTTTTTGCCGATTTGTTTCTCCGGAACTTGATTCCAGCTTTTCGTAGCATTTGAGTGGATTGATTCAATTGTGGAGGTTGATGATCATCATGTCCAGTATTTGCATTGCTATCCGATATTGGAATAGTAAAGCTTTTCCGATACAAATCCAAAAGATGTTTCAAAGCAGCTGTTTGGTTACTAATGCGATTACTATAATAATTTATTATGTGGGGAGCTCTTTGCATACTACAATTGAAGAAATTCAGGGCCAAACCAGCCAAGGTGGTTGTCGTGTTGGTCTTAGCTGCATGTGAAGCCTTTGTTTTTTCGAACAGTTTTTCAAGAACGAAATAAGGAATCTGATTCTCGAGCTTGAAAAGATCTTGCAGGATAGCGGGTAATATCCATGCTATTTTGAAGATGGGTTCATCATCTTCATAATCTACCAAACTGCCGAACATTGCCAGAAGCTCAATGATGAAACAACCATCCAGAACCATCATCATCACAAGCTCTTTTGCATCGAAATTGTTTAAGCATTCGGAATAGCTGTTCCTAATACGCTCTTCTTCGGGTGTTAGGATGTCGATTAATTCCTGCAGATGTATGCCATGGGGTTCACATCGAGCCAACAGAGAACTAAGAAACTTCCATTTTTGTTCCTGAAGCATTTGAAGATGTTTTTCTCCATAATGGTAAGGACCAATGGAGACAATATGAGGATAAAATGCTTCTTCATTGATTTTTACTAGGTTTTGAGGAACTCGGAAGGTACAGCACTCGCTCCTTCCTGCTGAAGGGCTCAATAATTTTGGCTTCGTAGCCATGTTATGCTGCATCAAAGAAGCCAGGCCTGGCGTTTCATCACCGTCATTATCATTAGGAACCATGGTTGGTTCACTTAGCATCTGTACTTCCCTAGCCATAGAAAATCGAGTGTGAACTTTAGTTGGGATAAGTCCGACGACTATTCTGGCCAATATAAATAATAATGAAGACAAACCGTCCACCGGCTAGTATGCGTACTGTGTATTGTTTATTGGATATTTTCTAAAATGTCGGTATAATCAACATATTACTTATCAGTACGTATTGAAGAAAAAATATAAAAATGATAATTTATCTGCAGGCTAACCTAATAAGATGTAATTATTTATAAATTTTAGACAAGTTGTGTTTTGAAATTATTTATGTGTTGGTGGTATTCTCTAGAGACTTTTGTTTTTAAATTGAGAAAACATATTATAATAATAGACAAATATATTGGAAAATGCCAAAGATGTCCTAAATCACCGGTGATGGATATAGTGTACTACCATAGAATTGAAGATAGAATATTCTTATACAATTGCGCATCAAATCCTTCAACTCCCACTAATTCATCACCTACCAATTCTTCATCCCCAAATGTGTGTCATTGTAGCTCTCAATGTGTGTGTGCTTTTGTAAGATAAGATACATGAAAACAAGAATAAATGTAAAACATAAATTCGCATCCATGTAGGTATCGTGGCATGTATTAGAAAATGGAATTTGTCGCTTACCTACATAATAGCATGGTAAATAATGGATTTTGTCCCACTCGTATGCATAAATTTATGCTTCGATTTGTTAGTTCTACTCATTGTAGATTGATGCTACAAGAAGGGGAAAAAAAAGGGAACACATGTCCAATTAGATAGATTGTCACGAGTAGACTCATTCCCACTAACGTTTAAAAAACAGACATAACTAGTGATTTAAATTTGTCTTTATGAAGTGGACAAACTCCCTCTACTCGTCCTCCTGGTACTTATAATTTGGTGGTGGCTTGCTAGTAGCTGTCTCGCCTCCACCCTTAGCCTCGATGTACATCTTTAGCCTATAGTGGCTCTAGCCATAACATTTGCATGCTAGAAAGTTTAACGTAACCCATCACTTTTGCATAGACTGCTTGTTCTCTAGTAATTCCAACTTTGGCTGCACATTGAAGACAAATTATATGTGTTAATGAATGGTTAAAATTAATATGATTGTCATTAGTATGTATTTAAATGAAAATAACTTACCATAACCCTTAGAATAATGTTACGATGGTAAGTCTTCAAAAACGCTAACCATGTCTTACCCCATACTCCCAAAACAAACAACTTTGTCGATGCTTTATGGCTAAGTGAGAACTCCAACCTAACCATCTCAAGATAGGAGTAGATGAGGCCCATATACTGCTCCGGCATGGTAAGGGTCTACTTGTGGTCGATTCTCCTGAACTCTTCATCTGCTCTAAACCACTTATACATGCCTTGATGCCTTTCAGTTAAACTAAGACCATCCTCTTGCTTGGTGGCTACCTCGGTCTTCTCCTACTCAATAACAGTAGCTGTCGAACCTTAGGGATCACCTGAGTCAGTAGATCATTAGGAAGGTCATAGGTAACATTATCCTGCAGTCTTAGCTTGTTTACCTACCCTTACTGAGCAAGCTAGGCCGATTGTTCATCGGTCCTTCCATCATGTGGATTAGTGAGTAGTGTAGTAAATGATCCTCATGTAGAAACAAGTAAAAATATTAGTGCATTTATATTGTGTGGGCATGAGAAAAAGATAAACCAATCAAGATGAAAACCTCACCAACATACTATTCGGGGTATGCCTCAGCATCTTGCATGGTCTAATAGAAGAAATCTGGGCGTTGCATCCTGCACAATAAAAAAAAAGTAATTGACAATGGTACATTACATCTAGGTCATTATAAACAAACAAACATATCAATTAAAAAAAAATTAGACATACATGCTATTCATCATCGTCCACCCCACCACAACCCTTGCTTGAGTTGGGTAAGGGTGGTAGATTTGCTAAATCTACAAATATGCGATTGGTTGGAATTGTCCAAAGCCTTGCAATCATATTTTGCAAGGGCTCTTTGATAGAAGGTGGTTGCTTTAGGTCACCATCTTCTAGGGACTCAGCATGGAATAAACCACAAGTGAATATATGTCAGTGATGAACTTTTTGGACAATGCTTTAATCACCAGATCACTTACTTAGGTCCTTTAGGTAAAATACATGTCGCTCATGGTCTATAAGAATATACGAGTCATCATCGTGCCATGTCCCCGCTGTGTTGATTGAGATGAGGTCTCTATTGATGCTTTCTAATTTGTCTTGGTTGGTGTCAAACTGCTTGCACCTGAACAAAAACACACATCTAAATCCCATGTAATTTAACTGAATAACTTTAGTGAAAATGCCATACAAGTTTATCATCTATTTGTTATTTGCACTAATTGTGTGTATACCACTATTGTATGTCTCAAGTATGCCTCCTTAGATTCAACGTTGTACTGGAATCTGTTCATAATGCAGGCTTTGTAGCTATAGTGGTGAACATCTTCTGATACCTATTGCCAATGGACAGACCTAAGTTGCATAACCTACAAAAGATGCAAGTGAGGAAGTTAATGAATCGCCCACTAAAAAACTTGTTTCAAACAATGTGGTTGACTCACAACCTTATTTCTAAACCATTTAGCAAAATGTTTACTCGTTATTGTTTCCACATTGCGTGCTCCTTGAGCATTAAGTTCTTACTCAAAATCCCTGGACATAAATGGATTAACAATGCACATTAGAAAATAGTGAATAAGTAGAGTACTCAGATCATAAATGAATGAAGGCGACACCACCTACTTACATGTGTTTGCACCTCCTAACAATTATTTAGTATGGTCCAATGCATTTTGTTAATCTCAACGTCTAAACCCAGTAGATTGCATGCACCCATTGGACGTACAAGTTGTTCGAATATCCGAAACAATGAGGATGAACCTTCATCTAGCAGTTCGTCCCACTGCCAATGGGGCCTATTTATTCTTGAGTCCACATTTTCGAAATACAAAGAGCAAAATTGAATGCTCTCTCTCACAACATATGACGTGGCAATAGACTTCCAAGCCACTAGTTATATATACACTATTGACTCCAACATATTTCCTGCCTAGGTGTAGATGCCTAACTCATTCATCCACCCCAGCTAAGGCTCAACCGCTTGGCCCGATTGGTCATCAGTCTGTCTAACCTGCTGATCCGTCAATAATGCAGTAGGCGATCCTCTTGTATAATCAAATAAGAAAAGTAACACATGAGTCTAAAATGGATATAAAACGGATATGGCAGATAAAAGATCGACCAATGAAGGTGGAAATCCCACCAGTGTATTGCTCAAGATGTGCCTTGGAGTCCTCCATAAGCTGATCCATGAAATCCAAGTTACTCATCCTATAAGTTATAAAAGTAACCATCATTAGTGATTAATTATTTTGAGTTTATTACGAACAAACATGCATGTGACAAACATAAATTAATTGATAAACATACAAATTGTAGCATTTAAGTAATTGAATTTGATCTACATGTCATGAAGTCATACACATTATGCATGTATTAAATAAAAATATATAATTGTTAGATTCTAACTATATATAATTTTTTTGAAGATACAAATAATTGTATTAAATCTACCTGTCATAAAGGTAAACATAACACATATTAATTAGATAATAATATGTCATTACTAGATCCTAAATACATATAACTTTTTTAGATTACTAATAAGAAAAATATAAATATAAATAAAATATACATTAATTACTAAATAGTAGCATTTAAGTAAATTAATTGATACATGCATGAACATAAATTACTAAATAAAACATGCATGTGACAAACATAAATTAATTGATAAACATACAAATAGTAGCATTTAAGTAATTGAATTTGATCTGCATGTCATGAAGTCATACACATTATGCATGTATTAAATAAAAATATATAATTGTTAGATTCTAACTATATATAATTTTTTTGAAGATACAAATAATTGTATTAAATCTACCTGTCATAAAGGTAAACATAACACATATTAATTAGATAATAATATGTCATTACTAGATCCTAAATACATATAACTTTTTTAGATTACTAATAAGAAAAATATAAATATAAATAAAATATACATTAATTACTAAATATATAAGTACTAGCAATTCAATACTTACACTTATTCTATGTGTCATTAAGCTAAACACATTAAATAAGTTCCAAATAATATATAATTACTTGATCCTAAATATATATTTTTTCAATTACCAACAACAAATATATAACTATAAATTCAACATACATTAATTAATCAACATATAAATATTAACATCTCAATATTTATATTTAATCTATGTGTCATGCTATTAAACATAATAAACATAGATTGAATAATAATATGTAATTACTACATCCTCAAAATATATATACCGCAACTAGTATTCAAATAGATGAATTAAAATTTTCATAAAAATTGAACTAACCTTTTAGTAATTACAGTACTCAAATATCCGATCGAATCAACACAATTTATCAGATACTTGCATGAAAATCAAAATATAATTCAAAGACCAATTTTTATAAAATTTTATTTTCATATAAAATATAATAGGATAAAAATTAAATAAAGAGAGACAGATTTACCATATGATTGAGTTTGACAAATTGAAGGCATTTTTTTTTTAGTGGTATGTTTGTGTGCGTGCGTGCGCGTAGGTGGGTGTGTGTGTGTGTAGCTCGAAGGGTGTGTGGGTGTATGCGGGTGGGGTGTGTGTGTGTGCAGGTGAGAGACACAAAGCGGGAAAGGATGTATTTGTGCACGTGTGCGAGAGTGAGAGAGTGGAGTGCTATGTGTGTGTGTGCGAGAGAGAGAGTGCTAGCAAGGGGTACATATATGAGGCGAATTTCGCCTCCTTGTTTTCGCATCCCATGCCAAATGCCCTATCAGTGTCTACACCCGCAATGTTACTCATGGAGCAATCTGGGCAAAGGCTCTTCATCCTATGTCGGCAGCCTTCCTGGGAACATTGCTGGCGTACTTGTTCTATACCAGCAGCCTTCGACTGCTTTTCAATAAATTGTTTCATCTTCCTTCGTTCCTTCTTGGATGCCTCCATTTTGTTCAAATAAATATCCGCTATCCCGTCCACATCTTTTTGCTCCTTTCTTTTCTTTTTTATTTTTTTTAAAGCGTCCCATGTGCGTCCATGTTGTAGGAAAATTTCGAGGAGCTTGCTGAAGACAGACGTGGTGGCGGAATCAGCGGCTACGATATAATTTAATGTCTTCTTTTCTTTGTTTGTTTATGTCGGAATGGCGTGAATTTACTCATTTCTTGGATCTTGCACTTTTTTTGTTATAAACTAGACATATGATTGAGTTTGCTCGCGTATTGATCGATAAATGATTTCTTTTATATGCTATGTTGTAGTTAATGGGTATTTTGGTTGTCTGGATTCATGATTCAATGATCAACTAGCTGGCAAGTGGTAATGTTTGTGAATTAACATTTATAGAAACGGAAAAGAATATTTATGATTTGTTTAAATCGAGGTCAATTGATTTGACTGAGACATAAGAAATATGGCAGGTTAAGTTGGATTCAAGGGCTCACATCCTGAATGTAATTAATTTTTTTGTTATATTGGCATGGACATATGCAGAATAAATTGAAACTGACAAGGGTAATTGGATTTATGGGAGGGATTTCTTTATTATTTGACAAATGCAAATTAGACAACTCAGAAGAAAATTTGATGTAGTATATAACGGTGTTGCCAGACTTAATTTGACTAGCCAATCCATCACTATTAGACCGGAAAAACAATGAAAAATCAGTATTTGAAGGCTTAACTTGCGCATAAGAACTGAACTGCACTTCTCTCATAGAGGTTGACGAAATAATTCACCAGTTGCAAATTAAAAGGAACATGAATAGCCTTAAAAAATCCGGCAGAAATTTGATCTTTATTACAGTGCATATTAATGTCTACGTTCTTAATTTGTTCGCTTTGAAGATGAGGACAAGTCGCAATCATCAATGCAAATTTGTTATCATAGCATAAAGATATAGGTAAATAAGAAAGACTACGGAAATCTTTTAAAATATGCGATGTCTAAAGAAGCTCCTTGGTAGTAGTTACCACGCTCTTATATTTTAGCCACTATGGCTGAAATGAAAATCATTGCTTGTTTCATAGGAAAAAAGGACGGGTGGTCATTGGACTATTACTTTTTTGAACTATTATATTTTGCGGGGTATCCGACCCTATTTACTTATTGGGGTAAATTATATTCAAATGTATTAACATTTGAATATAAGTTTATTTAAAATACTAAAATTTCAAGTGGTTAAAAAGATGAAAGTTTGAGGATAAATTCATTTAAGATATTAATGTTTCAAATGGCTAAGCAGAGAGAACAACTTTTTGTAAAGTAAGTCAAATAATGTATTAATAACTAACCATTATTGAAAATTAAGGAAACTTAATTGATAACTAATCCAAACATTGATACCTTAAATGAGCTTTACAAAATGTTGATACTTTATTTGATTCACCTTGTGAGACATTGATTCCTCTTTTTTAACTACTCAAAATGTTGATACCTTAAGTGAACTTACCTTAAAATGTTAATAGCTTCTAGTGTAATATACTCTTTATTATATAGCATTTATCTTTAAATTAAATCATGTTGCCTTCTTTAGAATTGATAATGTAAACCCCTCAATTTTTAGGGTAAACTTGGAATAAATCCTAACCTTTGTCAAACCGGAGCTTCAAAAATCAACAAAGATAAAGACAATCTAGTAGTTTCAACTCTAGCAATCACATGCTCGAAACCTGAGAACAATAGAAATAAGTTAATGATGGATTATACTTCGGAATAATATGAGATAGCTTAAAAGATTAAATTTGTCAAAATTCGATTCGTTTTGAACCCGAATGGAATTAGTTCTCGAAAAACGTGCATGGTGCCCAAAATAGTAAAAATATTTTGATAATACCAAAAGACTCATAATTATACAAGGATTAAAAAATATCACTTTTGTAATTTTTCGGTAACTGAAAATAGTAGATATAGCTCGTTTACGCGTATTTTTATTACTACCGATATTTTATTTGTCTAGTCTACTATTTCTTATACAATTTCTACTATTCATTACTATTTCACTAGCTCTACTTTATCTGACGACCTACTTCTTGCAATCTATACATTTATTCTTATACTTTTATATTTCCAATACAGCTTTATTCACATCATACCTTACAAATTATTACTTTTCATTACAAAAATATAAAATTTAATAAAAACTCTCTCTCTTTCCCTTCTACATGCCGTCGGCCCCCTCTCTCTCTTCTCCAATTTATTTTTCTTTCAATTTATTTTATTACATCTAATTTTCATTCCAAAACTCTATCAATACATCTTCTCTCCTTCACACTTTACACATACTTCTCCAACCTTAACAAAACTCTACCAAATTTTCCTCTCAAATTCTCTATCTAACAATTCCCTCTCAAACACTCTCTACCATTCATCACTCTTCAAAAGAACATAACAAACACACTACATATTTATCTCTTCTCAAATCCTCCATTAAACCTTAGGTAAAATCCCTACTAAAATTTCTTTACCATGTTATGTAACTTGACATGACCATGGTATGTATTTTCTAAACAAATAATTATTATGAAAGTAACACTATATTAATGTTTTGTTCTTGTTCATGAACAAATCTCATTTTATTATTGTGTTGTTTTATTATTATTGTTATATTATTATTGTTCTAATCTAACTCCTATATGTTAGTAAATATATCTATGTATATATATTTCTAGAGCATATGAGCTCACTAACATAACATTTATTTATTTATTTATGCATTGCAATTTTTTTATTTAATTGTTTCATGCTATTAAATTAAGATTAGTCTTTCTAGTCTTAGACTTGTCCTTATCAAGTCAAAACGATTTTCTTTTCTTTTCTTTTCTTTTCTTTTCGGAACTAGTCCATTCTTAGTCCAAGAAACCTTGATGAAGTTAAGATTCTCAATACTTGATCATATTATTATGATTATTTACTTATTATATTTATTTCTATCTTATTATGTATTATTCTTATCCTTTTTCCATTGCTACATAATCATATCCATGCATAATTAGAATGTTGTTGTCTTAATAAAAATAAAAATGGATTCTTTCTTTAATAAAGAAAAGTAAATTAAATTTCTTATCACTTAACAATGGATTTTTCAATAAAAGATCTAAGTATTGTTTTCAGTAGATTCTTTTCAAAAGCTTAGACAAGCTAATAATAAATTTCAAAGTATTGGTAATGAGCATTTCTTCAAATAATAAAAGAAACTCATTTCTTTATAAATCAGAACTAAATACTCCATAAACATATAATTGTTAGCATTAAACTTAAGATTTTAACCCAACCATATCTTTTATAAAACTTAAATAGGTTTATCATAGACTTTGAAAATCACTTACTAAGTAAGCTTCTACAAGACTCAATTTTAATACTATTACTCTCTTTTTAAAGTTAAAATGAAATTTTTGCTAAGATCTAATGATGAAAGCTTTTCTTATAAACTTATTTAAAAGGATTATGCCACCACTTGATAAATATTAAGAATAAAACAAGTTTTTTAAATCAAGATAAAATCAACTCATTATCTTAAAAACCAACTTAGAGGAATAAAATTTGCTAATAAAGTGAAGTTTTAAAAGGGTAAATTTATTTTTTAAAAAAGTAGAAGAATAAAAAATGAGAGGAAAACATACATTTAACACAACTCCAAATATTAGACAACACCAACGACTTAAGGAAAATTTTGAAAACTTTATTTTTCAATCACTAAAAATAATATTAGTAGATAACTTAAAGGACCAAGCTTTTGGAAACTAGATTATCTTTGAAAGAGTTAGGAAATAAAAATAAAAAAGGAAAACACTTATTTCTAATAAGCAAAAATTTGTAATTTCTTCAAACCACTTAAAGAGAAAATTTCCAAAGTTCAATTTTTCAAAACCATAAGACACTTCGTTTTATGAAAAATAATTCTTGAGACAACACCAATAGAATCATATATGAAAAATGAGTCTATTTATGTATCAAAAGAATTTTTTAACCATATGCATACCTATATATTTGTTTAAGGAATTTTGGGAAAAGAAAAGTTTGAAAAATCATATTTTAAGGGTTAGGAATTTCGTAGCTACTCTATACTATGGTGTTTTAGAACCAAAGGGCTTTTTAAGACAAAAATAACCTTATAAATGGATAAATCTTTTCGAATAGGTAGAAAATGATATATAATATGCAAAATTTCAAGTTAAAATGAGCAAGTTATGGCTATTTTAAGTTGGAATTTTCTTCTATCTGAATTTCGACGCAAATACTAGAATAGAATTAGAAAGTTCAAGTAGAACTTCCACAAAATACTCATTCTAAGTATTTTTTTCGTTTAGGTAACGAAGATTGGAAGGATCCATATTTAGAGGACTATTACGAGTAAAGAATTTATGGTAAGGATGGCTGAGTGAGTTTATTTCATATTTTTACGTACTTATTTGTGCTTGTAGCTAGAGGTACTAGAAGTAAGAAAAGATGAAAATGGATTATGCATGATAATATTGGTTGAAAGAGGACTAAGCATCATCAGACATGAATTGTTGTTAATTAAATTGTATTTTATTATCATCATGCTGGAGTGTCTGTAAATTTTATGATTGCCTTTAAATTACTTTAATCACATATTACAAGTTATATTAATTGATTCATGCATATCACATAGTTAGTCTCATTCATTAGCTACTATGCTCGATGGGACAAGAGTATAGTAGTAGGGTTCACAGGAACCCGTAAGTCTACAAGAATGGGCAAATAGGAGTCCGAAAGAACTATTTAAGATAGGCAAATAGGAGCTCGAAAGAACTATTTCAAGATTGGCAAGTAGGAGCCCAGAATAAACTACATCATCGGATTTCAATGATGGATTTTAAAGAGCTCAAAACACCTAACCCTGAATGAAGGGCTAAATCCATTTGAACATATGATTTCTAGTAAATCATATGTTTTGCTTGTTCACTTGCTTGATGTATTTCATATTCTTGTTAATAACTTATCTGAATTATTTGATACGAGTACGTTAGTCCAAGAATATTCTCACTAAGCTAGTTGAGCTTATACCTTAATAAACTTTTTTGACACAGGATCAATATCTCTCTTGCCTGAGGACTTCATATACCTGAGTGGAATTATGTTTTGAAAAGATTTTGGGCGAAATCCTTTTGAAGATCTTGTAATAGATTTCCTTTATAATCTTTTGGTTCTAGTATTGTTTTTTTATGTGAAAGTCTAAATGATATTATGATCTTTGGAGTTTTATTGGGGGATTGCCCTAAGATGATGTAAGGACCATATTCCTATAATGTTAAAGTTAAACATTTATCTAGATTTCTTGTATGCTATATTTACTATCTCGAACTACACATTTCACCGGAGTCTCCTATTGTTGTGATAGACACCTTAAATATGTTGTTGAAGCTTTCACATGACTTTGAGAAGTCATTCTTAAGTTTAAATATCGTATGTGACAGACTGCCACATCTAGTGTACCTTTTGGGACGTGACAGCTAATCTCAATGGCATCCTTACGTCATGAGTTTGTACTGTTTAAAAAATCTTTGAGTGACAAGGGAGTCATTTATAAGTTTTTGTACCCTGTACGGTAGACTGCCATGTATAAGGTATTCTATAAGGCATGATAGGGTTTGCTTTGATATCAAAAGTCATTTTTTAACTCTACACTATCCTATAAAAATAAAGAGACAATGTTTAAGAAACAATGTTCAAATTATAAGATGTGGAAATATATAATATATAGGTATACATATTTGTCAAACTCACGAGTTTACTTGTATGGTTTCTACGATTTTATGAGTTGGTCATGCAATTACGATTCAACTCACATACAAAATTGTTCTTGGAGCAAAGTTGTCGTAGACTCGTGATTCTACATAATAGAATCAGTAGTGTAGTAATTTTACACATTTTTATTCTATTTGAACTTTGAAAAAGCTAGTAGTTTAATATATTTAAACATACGAACTTTTAGGCTAGTTGTTAATGTTTATCTTAAGCAAAATTATATTTAGGTGTTTTTTTTCCTTTTATTTCTTTTATTTTCCTTTTTTAAGAGGGTTGTTTTCTTATGGGTTATATACTGTGATGTATTTTGAGTAATTGAAATGAAAATTGAATAAATATATAGGGTTTTTTATTTTCCATTTTTTATAAATTGTCTATATGTAACTTATTTGTCATAAATTTATTGATTTTTGTATAAATATTTAGTGAACATGAAATATGCTCATTATTGCACAAAACTAGCTTCTTGCATATGATAATTTGAATAAAATTTGCAATACATCTTAATAATTACAGATTGTGAATAATTGATGAATGCAAATAATTGTTATAATTATCAAGATTGTATTAAATATATTGATGACAACATGTGAATTGTGATGAGTAAAACTTAAAAGCAAGATTTGAATGGTAGTGTGCATGAGAAAATTTGAAGTTGTAAAATGAGCGGTCTAGTGTCTTCATTTTGGCAATTTTTATTAGTACATGAAGTAAATCTATAGTTTTTACAACTAAGTTTATATCGGTTGTAGAATCTACGACATTCTGATTTTACAAACTCTCTTGGTGATTTTAGGTAGAATATCAAGTTTGACAACCTTATAGGAATATGCATATATGTTGTTTTTAATTGAAAAATTCACTAATCTAACAGAAATTGTGCAATCATTTAGGACACTAAATATTTTTCTTTTGACAAAATTATTTTCAACATACTCAAACCTTAACCGTAGACAATGCTTATTTATATAAGCAACTTTTATACCATTATAAATTAGACATTTCGTTAACATGCTCTTTAATTGTTTTAGGCACGTATCTTGTTCTGTAATGAGGACAAAATATCTAATTACTTTAGTCCTCTACCATTTTAATCATGCAATTCAATATTTTCTATTTAAACCTTAAATATAAATTGATTATATAATTTTCCGCAAATAATATGCAGATAATATTTCAAGCGTTTAGTTACCTTTTCACCCAATTATACAAAGTGGACTATTAATTATTGTGGGCACTCCAATGTTGCTCCAATAATTGAATTTGTTTTTATAATAGTTAAAATAACTATTTTTTCTACTCGATTTCTTACAAAAATCTTACCGAAATTATTGTGGAATCTTAAAGATTACATAGGATATTTGAATTGGGACACACATCTAATTATGATAAGTCATTCAAAACATAACAAAATTTTGTTGTGAAAAAGATTTTCGATGAAATCGACAGTTCGTAGCACGAAATCACTTAATGGAAGCATCGAAAATCTTGTCTATGATGTGAATAGCAAAATCAAATAAAATCGGGCCTTTTAACACAAGATCGGATCAATCGGGATTTGTGTAATCAAATAAAAATTTTGATTTTTAGAAACTTTCCCAATGTAAGAATCCTGAAAAATGTATAAATAGCACCTACAGAATTCGTCCAAGGCATCAAAAACAAACACAAACACTCGAATTTACTCATACACAAATTTTCAAAGTACTCTGTCTTGCGAAATTAGGATTTTGGAAGAACAGGCAAGTCCTTGTTTGTTTGTACTCAACTACCGTTGATTGCTGCTCCAACTCGAACACCCCTGCCCTTCCCGGCCTAGGTCCTTTAACACCCACTTCTCCTGTAAGTCCTTGCTTGTTTTATTAAGTAGTTTCATCTCATTTTATTTCAAAAACAGAAAAAAAAAAAAAAGAATACAGTGATAAATATGTAGATATATATTTATATAAAAGAATATATAATATAATTACATTTATGTGTAAATAATAAAGGATAATATAACAATCTATGTACGTATATGTATATGTGTGTGTGTGCGTATATATATACATATATATATATATGAGTAAAACATGTGTTTACCTCACCTATGATAAATAATTATCAATATGCAGGTAAAATGAAAAAAAAAATTATCAAATTGTTTCGTAAAATTACGTTTACTAATCAAGATATGTAGTGTTTTTAAGCAAATCACGTTTGTTCATCATGATATGATATTTGAATACTATTCCTAAATCGTATGATACGTAGTATTTTTATACATACATCGTGATTATTTATCACAATATTAGCACGCACAATTTTCAAACCATCTTTCTTCTTATCTCCCTTTCTCTCTCTCTCTCTCATCTCTCTCTCTCTCCTCTGTCTCTTTCTCTCCTGTTACATCATCTGTCCGCACCTCCCTTTCTCTTGTCTCTTTTTGGTTTTTTCCTCCTTCCATGAACTGCTTTTTGCTTTCTTTTCTTTTACTTTTTCTTGTTAATGTTTACGTTGTTTTTTTTTTTTAACCATTTACATGCTTATCACGAATGTTAAGCGTGTTATCCGTATGGACATATAATTTTATATATATCATATGTAAGTCGCAATTTCAAAATAGTATATTGGTAATTATTTTTTAATTTGATTTATTTAAGTAATTATTATTGCTGAAAAACCCTAACCTAAAATTATTATATATATATATATATATATATATGGAATAAGATTAACTATAAACCCTATTTTGACACCTAGAAAAGCTACTATTTCCTAAATAAAAAGAAAAGTTGTTAGCTATCCTTAACCTTCTTTTAGGGCCTTCATCATACTAAAAAAACTATTTGACGAAAATAATACATTTCAAGAAACTTAAAATAAAAGAGTTTAGGAATTGAAATATACCGATAGACTAAAGTTTTCGGAAAGGAACTACGATGGTTGGATTATGGCGAATACGTAAGCAGTACAGGCAACCTAAAAAATTAAAAAAAAAAAAAGCATATTTTCCCTTTTTGTGTGTAATATGGTGGTTATTCAGAAATTTCATCAAAAATAAAAATAATGGGTGTTAGAGGAATGCAATCTGTGTTAAAAGTTTAAAATTGTAACCATCTAGCTTTTAATATATTAGCCAAAAATTCAAAAGTTCATTAAATTATTAAAAATAAATTTTAATCTTTAAAACTTGAAATATCAAAATTTAAATCACAGTTCTTAAATTAAATTTCTTTTCTTTTTTTTTTTCTATTTAGTTATCTTTTCCCTTTGATTTAGGATATTTCAAGAAAGATGAGTGTAACTTATTTAATATTTATTTGGTCAAAATAGAACTGCCAAGAAGCCGCTTAATAATTGCTTGACTCATTCTAAAGACGCGTTTCACTTTTTTATTATCTATATGGTAACGAAGGACCTGCCTAGATACCGCCTAGTAATTTGAGGACTAAAAGGGTAGTTCCTTTAAAATAAATGGAATCTTCGCGGAGGCCGACACTAAACAATCGTAGATGTTTGCAAATATATATATGCACGTTTAGTTCTTAACTTGAACAACATTGTCAAGTCTAAGGAAATACACAAATAGAAGAGGCCTAAATTTCTGTTGAAGGATAAGATGGGCGTTGACAGAATAAAGAAATCATTCCATTTTTTTTTCACAAGACCTCAGAAAAAGGTAGGTTGCTTCAATACGCTAAGCCATATTCACTTGTTGTACTCTTCCATCCATTGAAAACCATGATGCTAAGTGCCAGACATTGAATTGGATGATTCTTCTAGACAGCCGAGTGATAAAGAAACTAAAAGTCGTCCCCCCGGTGGCGATAACGGTACTGTCCCCCAAGTTTCAAAGGTCAGATGATTTCAAGTTTGAACGCTTCCTAAGTAATAATATATAAATGATAGTTTATATTCTCTTCGTGTGGTCATTTAATCACTGGTAAAAAAATAATAAACATCGACATCCGCAACAGATCTTAGGATTGCATCTATTTCAATGAATTTCTTTCATCAGAAAAAATGTTTCCTAGTAAATATTTTTATGAGGAAATATTATGATTTCCCTGCATGTATTAGTTCCGGATATTCGTTGCATGTTAGTTTTGGTGGGAATAGGAATCTATAACACTGGTTTCTTTTTTTTTTTTTTTTTTTTATCTTATTTATTATGTATATTTTACTATAAGAAGGAGTAGTGCATAGATAATAAAAGCATATACATGGAGTAGTCCCTAATTACATACAAATAACTTGCATGTACATGTGGGAGAAAATAAGTCGATGGATCAAGTGTTCAGAATTAACTTGCAAATAACTCCCAAGGTTTTAGTGCTTCCCATATCTTTTCATGGACAAGGAAAATAATAATAATAATTTAATTAAAAAATTATAAAAAACTATTAAATCAAAATAATAATCTCATCTTTTCAAAAGACGAGTTCAAAGTATCTAGGTTTTTGATATTATTCATCTCTTTTCATGTAAATTATACTCTTTTTAAAAGACTCAATTTTTTAAAATTTTATCTGTACTTATATGGCATTAAGTAATATAGATGAAGTTATAGTATTGGAATCCTTCTCCTAGACATAAACTATATAATGATATGAATTTAGAGTCTTGAGTTTTTAAGAGGTGGCGGTGATTTTCGTAATAATGATTTACCTTATGAAATTTTCTTTCATATGTTGACAGAATTTTTCTGATGAAAAAATAAAAGAATTCATTGAATTTTTTCCAACGGAAAAGTAATTGAAAAAAAAAAAAAAAAGGAAAGCAAGAAGTTGATTGAATTTTGGTTTTAAATGTTTTGCTAGAAATCATCTTTCTTCAGCAATCCGTCAAATGGATGACGGGAAAAGGCGGTAAAAAATAAATGCCATATATTCTACTCGGATCAGCTCAGGTAATCTTCTTGCCTTCCTCCGTCCCGCAAATAATAATAATAGGGATAATAATAAAAAATGGTAACTATAAACTTAACTTTTACAAAAGAATAATTAAGCATATGAACTTTTATTTAAAATAATTTGGTATCCAAATAAATTTTTTGTTAATATTTTTTCATATCTAAAAGTTTGGTTTTGATATTTTTCTTTTGTATTTAAATTAACTTTTCGTCAATTTTTTTCATACCTCATTGAATTTGCTTTTGGTATGAAAAGAATAAACAAAAACTTTATTCATGTATTAAAATTATTAAAACCAAACTTTAGATATGAAAAAAAATCAAAAAACTTTATTCAAGTACCAAATTGTTAAAAACCAATCTTTAATTACTTAATTATTCTTTTATAAAGTTCAAGTACTATTTTTATCATTAACAACAACAACTCTCATGTGTTGAACAAAATGATCGGGTTCCAGCATCCGTAATGCATCATACGAGTAAAGGATTATTCACCAAAAAGCACTTAAAAATCAGACTGCAGCCCTTGGTTGATTAGGTGAATAATGCTAAAGTATATATGAAAGCACTTTTTATTATTTTGAATTTCCATTGCCAGCCAATTTTATTCGAGTTCTTTGGATAGAAACCAAAGTTAAACAACTTTTTAATAGGTTATTTAACCAATAAACAGAGTTATTTCACCTTTTTGAGTTGCTTGGTGTAGTTTTCTTATTTTTCTTTCCTTCTTTTTTTTTTTTTCCTTTTTAATTAGTTTTGAATTATTTCTGCAATATGAGACCTGTAAATTACATAAAAAAGATGTTAACATGAAGAGTTCAAAGTTAAGATGGTCTTAGTAGTCCATGCCCTATAGGGAGAAAAGAATTAAAATTGAGCAAAAAATGTCGTATGATTAAGAAGAGAAGCAAAATTGGATATAATCCTGAAACATATATTTGCAGAGAAATACGTAAGAACCAAGGGAATTCAAATTAGAGAAACCAAGTTTGAGAAGAGCGTATTCAACCTCTACTTGTTATTGTTTTGAGAAAGAGAAGTAATAATCAGTTTAACTTCATTATTATATTCTGGGGAAAAATAAATTTGTACATTTTTCAAAATAAGCACATAAAATTTAAAAGAATCAATTTACCCATATAAATATTTGGATTGGATGTCATTTATATATCCATACTAAGTCCATTTAGATAGTTAATTGTAAACATAGGTAAAATTCAAATACTTAAAAGTGAAAATGGATATAATTTATGTAAGTAACTGAAAAAAATCACAAAATTTAGTATCAAGTTGATATTCAAGTAATTAATTGGAAAAAAAAAGGTAGTACGCAAATGCTAAATGAGACATTTAAAAAAAAAAAAAACTTATTAACTTAAAACCGTCTAAGACATAAATAAAACAAATGTAAGTAGTTATTTGGGTTTTATTTGGTTGCACTCCATTATTTTGGTTAAATTATTTATCAAGAAATAAATATAAAAATTACTCACCAAACAGATCAGATATAAATAATATATAAATATAAATATAGTCTAAATGGGCCGTTAATAAAATTACCACAGACACAAACGTCATTCATCCTATAACAATATAGATTTATAAAAGAAAATGTGTCTGCTGGGTTTTACACACGGTATACGTAACATACCACGTTAGCAAAATAGAGGTGCTTGGCATATCGGAAACAATAAACATAACACTTTGTCTATGTATCTCGCTTGGGACATGTGCAAAGTTATCGTACAAAGAAGGTGCTGGACATTCCTATGTTATGGACATATCTTTTGGAGTTTCTTATTATTGTAGTTGGGTTCTTGTTGTACGAAATCATTATTACATCTGCTACTCCAGTTTTATATATTTTACCATTAAATACAAAATCCTTTGTTGTTTTTTTTATGTGCTTTAATTTTTTTTAACAAATAGGTGATATGAGTTTCACATAAAAAATATTAATATTATTAAATATTACTTAAGAGATAAAAGTGAGCATTTAAATGAATAAAATATTAAAAATTCTTCTATAAAGTCAAACAATTTAAAAAAAATGTAAAAATAATCTTTTGAGACTAATAAGGTAGTGACACATGTCTTTTTAAAACTATTAAATAATATTGACATTTTTGGATTAAACTCGGGTCTCGTTTATTACTGATAAAATTTTGTAATTAATCATATATTTAATAATTAACTACTTTAAATTTGAAAATCAATTTAGTACATAAATTTTATTACATTTTAATAGTTCACTACTAAATATTGTTAAATTTTGCAATTAGTTACCACAAATTTGTCATTTTCTCTATCAACTTCCTTGATCAGGAACTATAAAATGAACTCGAAAAAAATTATAAGTGGTAAATTGACATTGTTAAACATTAAATAGTTAATTATATAACTATATAAAGTTTAGATTCAAGATATAATATTTACAAAAATTTTAAAGAGTAAATATCAAATTTGGTACTTACTATCTAAACTTAAAGTAGTTAATTTAATATCCAATGAAACCGTTTGTAGCTATTTTTATTACTTTCTCACCATTTTTTTTTTTTGTTTACGACATAGAAAATACAACATATCATTGAATTTTCACGAACATTGCTTACATCATCTAGCATTTGTAGGTTGTTTCTTTCAAGTTAAGAAATAGAGTAAATAGTGTTAGTGAGATAGTAAAAATAGTGACAAAATTTGATTGATATTAAATTAATCACTTTAAAGTTTATATACCAAATTAAATTTTTGTACAAAGTTTATGTACTAAACTTTTCATTTTCCAATATTAAATTACTAGGGGACGATGACACTTGCCTTGTGTGTGAAGAGAAAAAAAAGAGTAAAAATAAAAAGAATTTTGTTACAGTGTAGAGAGAAAGTAAGTTAAGTAGGATGTGAATAATGTTGGAGAGAGAGAGAGAGAGTGAAGATAAAAAAAAGTGTCTTAATATTTTTTGACACGAATAAAATAACTGACATTTTGAAGATTCTCTTGAACATTAATAGATGAAAAAGAATTTTTATGAACCGGCATAGCCAAACGCGAGTTTTATTTACAAAGGCTTCCCCTGTTATTTGAGGGATCTATGTTAGTGCAACATATCTCACCGCAATTGGTGGGCGTTAGATCGTTAGATCATACGTATCACTCTGCATGTAAATTGTTACAAAACACCTTGTTGCATTCGGTTATTTTTATTTTCTAATTAAACGATCATAAACGCAGTTTTAATAATTATATATATCGAAATAAATAAAATTGAAGATTTAACAACAGTAGAATTTTCGTAGAAATTTAGTATGCCGATCAATTAATAACAAAGAGAAAAGTTAATATAACAAAATACTTGTTCAATTTTTGCTATGCAATGCTCGAGAAAAGCTGATGCTCAAGAGATAGAAGTCTCGGTTGTATTTCCTATTTCGCTGGTATCATTTCTACAGTCCAGCGAAGGTTGAAATGTTTATATAATGGCTATGAGTACCTCGGATAAATATTTGGTGTTTTTTATTTTTCTGTTTATATTGAGTAATACTTATATTAAGTTATTTGATTTTTTGATGTGTTATATTATAATTGGTAGGAATACAAATGGATACTGATTTTGGAACAGTAGGTGCTTTGTATTAGTTTTGCTTTTCCTAAAGTCCTATATTATTTCTCAGACGGCTTTCTGTTTTTTCCCTAATTTTTTTTTTCCCCAAAGCATCCCAAGGGCGTCCAAGTTGTAGGAAAATTTTGGAGGAACTTGCTGAGGACAGACTTGATGGGGGAATCAGCAGCTACACTATATTTGTGTTTTCTTTTTCTTTGTTCTTTATTTCGGGATGGAGTTTATTTATTTCTTGGATCTTGCACTTTTTTGTTCTTATCAACTAGACTTTTATTGAGATTTGATGCTGCTTGATGAGTGAATTAATAAATGATTTCCTTTTTATGTTATTTTAACGCGTATTTTGATTGACTCAATTTATGATTCCATAATCAATTAGTTTGCCGGTGGTAGTTTTTGTGAATTTAAATTAATAGAAACGGGAAGAAAATTTATGATTTGTTTGAATCAAGGTAAATTTATGATTCTATCTTAATTTTAGGATCTAAATTATCTGGCTTACAACTATTCTCCTTTCATCCAATTAACTGAAGTATTGAAGCTTTTTCTTATAACTTTTCTGATGTCTTCATGTTATTACTGTAATCTCCAAATATATATATATATATATATTGACAATATATAACAATGTTTATAAACTACTTAGTATCCATAAAATTCTCCTTTATTGTCCTTATATCTTTTATTCTACACATCTTCTTATATATGAAGTTTGAATCTCCAAAATCCCCTTACCATTTAAACTTTAAATCCTCGTTTATAATCCATATATTCTGTAAATACGGTCTCAAATTTCTCTAAAAATCAAATGCTTGATGGCTAAATTCCTTTCATTTATTCATTTGTCAGCACTAAATTTGCTCACTTACTCTAATTTTGTGATTTTTGATCACATCCTTCAACAATGGCCTATGTACATTCTACTAACTACTATGTTTTCATTTGATTATCTACCATTTTCATTGTGCTGACCACCATGTTCTCTTTTAGTATTTGCGGAAACGTGTGGATATGCATCCATTTGTACCAAACATCAAGAGGTTTTCTTTTTATTTATTTTTTCTTTTTTGATAAGTTAGTTGTTTTCTTCATTCTTTGTAAAGTATAATGTATTTTCACTGGGATCTAAATTTTATATCTTTTTGGCCATTTGGTGATTTCAATGAATGAAGGTGTTGCAACTACATATCCAACCCTCTTCTAATGTCTTTCATATTAGGGTCATCAATTTCATGCCTGATTTTAGTTCGACTTTATTTTTTCTTCGATGTATTTTTAATAAAATTTTCTTCTCCTCTTCGATTTTTTCCCATTCCAAACCATTGTGTTGATCAATAAGTTTGAGATTTGGTTATCACAGACCTCTTCTAATGCCGTTCATATTGGGTTTATTGGTTTCATGCCTGAATTTGGTTTGACTTTATTTTTCCTTGGTTGTATTTTTTATAAACTTTTCTTCTACTTTTCAATTTTTTTTTCCAACAATCCACTGCATCGATGAATAAGTTTGATACTTGGTTATCACATATTATGACCTTAGTGTCTTTCAGCTTTTTAGTCTAATATGTTTTGTTGCATTTAACTGTTTGCTACGTTTTTTACAATTTAATTTACTCCTATCGTTTGCGGAAATGGTTACTATGAATAAGTGAAATATCCTTGTAATATAAACATAAATTATCTCAAAATCCTTTTTTATAGATTTTTAACATCTATTGCTACTTCTTTCTCTTAAATTTACTTCATGATTATGTCATTTTTTCAGATCAATTCGTAATATCTTAGATAACAAAAGAATTCCATTTAGAGTACGAAAGCTCACTATATGTATTTTTTATGCAATAAATTTGTATGGTAGGGTTGCGGTAGCTGGCCGATCATATGCAATAAGTATGCCATCGACCTGAGAGAAGTCCTAAGCTGTGACACGTGTATGGATCTCATAGAGAGAGACATATGAGGAGGAACAAGCAAACCCAGTTCCCCGAGTGCATAAATGTGATAAAAGATCAAATCAATAGATTCAATAGTTCTAGACTCGTTCTTTATGAAATAGTTGCTTTGATCTCTTTTGGAGATATTTCAATAGAGTTTTCGCATTGCTCTCAATCTTAGCAATTTGTAGAATTTTCCTGAAAGAGAAAAATCCACTTATTTACAAATAGCGAAGGCTAATGTCAGCCATTGGATAATGCATGATCAGATGCACGAGATTAAGCATGGCTGATCACTATTAGATCATATCCAAACAATCCAATGACCATTATTGGTGCCTTCTTTTCTTTAATGGTAGGCTGGGTTGGGCTTTGTGAATTGCCTAGAGGGCTTTATTTATATTATAAAGAGAAACCCATTTTGTATTTGAAATGGACTTAAGGCTTATTTTATTCCACATAATCCCTAATTTAGCCAAACAAAACCCAAATTAACATAGGAAGACATTTTTTTGAGTTTACTTTTCACACATAATCCCTAAGCTTTGCTAAGTTGAATCTTCCTACAACATTGCTTATAAGAATTAGTCTTCTAAGCCATGTCGCTAGCCTAAAAGACTGGCCAATTGCATTGAATTGAGCCAAAAGCCTAATTACCGAAATGATCCTCTACATTTTACCCTTTGGCTAAAAGCTCCTGTAACATAAAGGGAGGTTTTGAGCATTTCATTAAGCAGATGTTATCTTTAGATTTTGTTGTAGAGCACTAATAAGAAGTTGTACTCGACCTCAAATCATCTATTGCACTGATGAATTAATACTGAAATACCCCAAATCTTCTCCTAAGTTAGAAATTAAGCTTAGATAGACTAAATAAGTCAAATGAATCATAGGATGTAAATAAACAAGTTGACATAACTAAATTAGTAATTAATTAAGTTGAAATTTGAGATTTTGAATCCCTAAAACCCTAAACATGTGGTTGAAATGTTTAGTGGATTCTTGAACCCTTAAACGTTAGCTTAAATTCTAATTTCTTAATTCTCATAAAATTTGAGTTCATTTGCTTGTATAAAAATATCAATTCTTAAACCCAAACTAAAATTAAATATCATTTTGATTTAAATTAAATTCCTAAATTAAGTTTTTATTTTAAGTTCTTTATTTCTAACCTATTGATTCTGAAATCATTTTTAAATACTACTAGAACTAAAGATATCGATCTAAAAGTTCTAAACCTAATATTCTTATTCTAAAATATCATAAATTTTATTTTTGTCCCTTCTTTTTCACTTTTTCTTTCATCGCCCTTCTTTTCTCTTTGTTTTCTTTCCAATTTTCATTTTCAATCTCTTTCTCTTCTTTTCTCTCTTCTATCTGCTCTAAATCACAATTTCAAGTAGATTAAAAGAGAAAGCAAGTTGGAAGATAAAATAGGAGAAGGAAATCAAAGAGAATGCAAGTTGTGTTTTCTTGTGTTTTGTTTGTTGTTTCTATGTATATATGTTAGATCGATGATAGTTGTATGTAGAAATTGTTATGAAGTTGGTAATTAATGAATGTATGAGCATGTAAGTTTTCTAGGTTAGTATGTCCATGCATGGGTTAGAGGATTAATGGTCTAATTTGAAGTTATATGAAGTAAAAATATAAGTTTAGAAGTGTTCAGTTATGGATATAAATTGTATGTTGATTATAAGATGTTGTGTGATGATTTTGGGGTGTAAAACAAGTGATATAACAAGTAAAGTTTTGAAGAAAAAACAGAGAAAGTCGCAGAAGCTCAAACAGCCTATCAAATGGCCTGTGGAGGGGTGTTTCAATTTTTGTGTAAAGATTTTGAGTTGAAACGGCCCTTGAAATGCTCGTTTAAGGGGGTATATGGAGCAAACAACCCTTAAAACGGCCCGTTTGGAGAGATGTTTCACTTTTGGATCATTTTTGGACAAAATCCCTAGGTTGAAACGGTCTTCAAAACGACTTGTTTGGTTTTCCCTACTTCAATACTATTTCGTATTTTAATCATAACTTTTCCATCCCACCTCGGATTGAAGTGATTCAAAATGCTGTGAAAAGCTTAAAAAGAGATCAACTTTTATGTTTCAAGCTTTTACAAATTCTAAAATAATCAAGATCTAAATTTTTTTTGTTTCAAGTTGTTTTATATGCAAACAAAGTTGAAAACTTGTTTTATCAGTTAAGTTAAGTGCTTATAGTTAAGTATAACATGAATCTTTTTAAGCTAAAATGAAATAGATAAATGATAGTTAATGTGTTATATTTGTTGAATGATGTAATTCAACATGAGTATAGTGAATTTAAAGATTTAATAAATAATTAGATTAAATATATAAGTTAGATATAAAATGAACTTAACTAATAATCCTAAGTTCTACATGGCTTAATGAACTTCAATGAGATAAAATGAATTAGGTTGACTAAGTTTAATCACATTGGCTTCGTAATTGAATTAAATGATTAATACTAATCAATTAGGTTAGAATTAAGTCAAAATGGGTTAATAGCTAATAATTGTATTAGATTAATTTATTAGGATAACCTTAGCATAACATGGTGAATATGTTATTTCATGTAAAGACCCGACCTCACCTCAATGGTGAAAATAGGTGATTACGGATCCCAACCACATATAATTTGCAATATTATATGTAAGGTTGTCCTACAAGAAGTGGTTGAATAATTGTTTGTCTAAATCTTCAAAATAACAAATCTGAAATTATTGACTTTAAAAAAAATCTTTTAAGAAAACATAACATCATTATCATCACATTTCATAAGAGGTATAAACTTAAAACATACATAGTTAGGTATAGGTATTACAAATATAGGCTAATAACTTGCCTTATACAAAAGACATAAAAGATAAACAAAGCTATAATATCTATTACACATATCTAACGCTATATCAAGCTAGTCTATTATAAAAAGAAATCCATCAAGGTTCATAGTCAACATCTAGTCCTCTAAATCATCTAGGAAGTCCTCAAAGTTCGTACCATAGCCCATACTTGCATAAAAATCATCATTGTCATCACCTGAAATTAATAAAATATGAGCTAAAGGCTCAGTACGCAAGTAACGAAAACACAAGCTTAATGTCATACAAGCTTAGGCTACATGCAAATGCCGCAATCATTAAATTATTAGATAATCATTAGTTAACCAAACAATACTGGAGTATTCAAACTCCGGACAACAGGGATATCTGAGGGAACATGAGTAATGATCTCGATGCTCAAGGGGTTGATATAAATAACTCGGATACTTATATCTCCTAGATAGATCTATCCAATAACAAATAATTAGATTCTTCTAGGGTTTTTAGCCGTTTCATAACTTTACTTAACTTAATCATAATATCATATAGTTCAAATGTTCCCATAAACAATTAAATTAAATCATATTATTTCTCTTTAAGAATAAGTAAATGTTATATCGATATCAAATACCCTATCAACTACCTGTTGAACCATTTATGAAAGTCATTGCATCATGACAGGGGTGGTATAAATGCCTAAACTACCATGCCCCTAATTTGAACAAGGTGCCACTCTCCGAACCGGATTCAATGGCATAATAGACAATCAATTTCAATCAATTTAATTTTTATCTTAAACTAAAGTGAATTTAGTCATTCCTATCCTAAGCAAGAAATCAAACACATTACTGCGTACCTGTTTTGTGAAGAGAACCAATAGAAGCACTCAAAGGAGTATCTATCATTGTTACAAGAAAATTCAATTTGAATCAATATAAATACTTTGAATCACACCTAGAACATAACTAATTCTAGGATTAACACTCATGGGAATTCATTTGAATCCAAAGCAAGGTCATAACATAGTATTTATACATCATACATACTCAATAAATACTCAAAAGATAATTTAACAAGCTAAAGGAAATGTTTGATGAAGTTTTGAAAATGGAAAACTCCAGGGGTCACGCTGGCATTCAACGTTGGTGGTGTAGTCTACACCAAAATTTATACGCTTACCATCGCCGGCAGCATTAACAAAACGCTGGCAGTATTGTGGTCTACGCTGGGAACATTGAGCAGTATAGACTGCAACTCAAATTTTTCAAAATTTCTGAGAGTTCCATGGAGTTGGTTTACACCTATGGATGCCCCCAACACCAATGGTATTGTTGCGTATGCTGGCAATGTTAACCCCTATACCGGTGGCGTACACTGCAGCATAGATTTTCGAAAAAGTTGCAGACCTCCCCTACTCGAAAACACACTTTTTGCCCTGGTTTTCATTTCCAAACTTTACTCTAATGCATTTCTAACACCCAACCTCAACTTATATGTATTCTAACTTCTTTTAACATATAAAATCTTCATTTCAACCTCATCAAACATTTATTTCTATCATTTCAATCACAAATCATCATCCACCCTCATTTAGCCCTTACATTTTTCTCTAAACTACCCTAACCCTACTCATTTCTAACTTTATTCACTTCCACACTACTTGTCACTTACTTAACACGAACAATCACTCATGTACCATCAAGAATTCATTCAATACATAACTAACACATGCAAATCATTAAAACTCATTTTAACATAAAAACTTATATTCTAACAAAACCTTAAACTAACAAATATGTTCTTAACATAACAAACACATACCTCTAGAGTCTTGGACTTGGTTTTATGGTCTTGCCACAAGAAAATGATGGCCTTACTTGAAAAAAATATAGGTGATGATTGGACATGTAAGCCCTTACATTTTTTGATAATATAAGCAAACCCTAAGAACCGAAAGTCAAAACGAAACCCTAAAGTTAACCTAGCTATATGATTAGTCTAGTGAATCTAGATCCGGCAATCCCGTGTTCCTAAATCCTAGAAAATGAAATTAAGATAATTGTGAAATATGGTTCGTAATAATATAGGAAAGCTTAAAAATACCATATTCATAATTTTCTAGTGTCCTTCGGATCCGAACGGGATCAGTTTTCAAAAACCGTGCCCCGGTGCCCGGATAGTGAAAATATTCCGACAACACCAATAGACTCGTAAAAATATAAGGATTTCAAAAATATCAGTTTTAGAATTTTTCAGTAACTAAAAATATCAGATATATGTCGTTTATGCATATTTTCTTTACTACTAATATTTTAATTGTCTAGTCTACTATTCATAGTACTTTTCTACTATTCATCTATCTTTACTTTTCTTATACTCTACTATACCTATACCTTACAATTTACCTTCTCTATACAACTTTAATCACATCACACTTTACACATTACTTCTTTTATTACAAAACAAACAAAATAAATTATTTTTCCCCTCTTCTAGCTAGAACCGACGCCCCCCCTTGTTCTCTCCCATCCATTTTCATTTCAATTTCAATTAATTTTAATCACACTAATTCCACTCCAAAACTCTATAAATACCCACTTCCTCCTTCATTCTTTCACACAACACAATTCATACTAAAACTCTACCAAAATCACTCCATAAAATCCCTCTCTCAAAATCTCTCTTTTCTCTATAAAACCCATTCCCACATATTACTATAAACCATTCCATTATTCTTCAACAAACCCCTAACCTTAGGTAAAAGTTTCTTTCACATATTCATCATGTTCAATAACTTAACATGAGTTTAGTATATGTTTCTTAAACTCATGAGAGTTAAAGAAGCAATAATTTATTCATGTTTTGTTTTTGTTCATGTTTCTATTTTTCATTATGTTGTTATTATTGTTATTATTTTTGTTCCTAATCTAACTTGTATAAAGTATTACGTATATTGTGTATATATATTTATTTAGAGCATATAAGCTCATTTGTTATTTATTTACTTTCAAGTTATGCAATTTATTTATTTCATGATTATTAAGACTAGTTTTCTAGTCTTAGACTTGTCCATATCAAGTCAAAATAATTTTCCTTCTTTGCTTTTCTTTTCTTTTGAGGACTAGTCTATTCTAGTCCCGGGATACCTTGATGAAGCTAAGGTTCTCAATACTTGACTTTACTTTATGCTCTTATATAATTTATCTTATTATGTTGTTTTTATTATATTTCTCATAGTTACATATTCTCATTCATGCATGAACATGTTGTTATTGTCTCAACCATAATGAAAATGAGTTTTCTTAAGTAATAAAAATAAGAACTCTATTTAAAAATAAATTTTGTCACATAAGAAATTATTTTTCCATAAAAACTTAAAGTTTTATCTTAATAAATATTTTCTAAAGTTAGATAAGTTTAGCTCAAGTTTTAGTAATAATACTATACTGTATTTCATCAATGAAAATAAAGTTATCACAAACTCTCTTTTAAACCAATAAAATAAGAAAGTTTCTTTAAACTTCATTCTTGATTTAACCAAGAGTTTTCTTAAACTCATTTATCAAAGTTTTCTACAAACACTCTAGAATACTAAAGTCTAGACAAGTTTTACAAAATTATAAAAATAACATTTCTAAGGATAAGCCTTACCTGGAAATAAAAATAATAAATAACTTATAAAATTATCAATATTATTGCTTTAAAGTGGATCTAACCTTAGAAAAACTTTAGAACATATAATGATGAAATATTTAGAAAAACTATGTTTTCCAAACCACTAGAAATAAATTTATGGGAATCTTTCTATTGCAACCTAAAGTCGAGCACTTAATATGTCCGTGACAGACATTGAAAGATGTCATGCCTAAAAATAAGTTTAATTGTTAAAGCAAATCTTCTGTCGTGGCTTAATTTCGAACCCTCAACATGCTCGCCACACAAGCTGTGCGCTTTTTAACAACATGCAACCCCTAGTTTGTTGAGGCGCGACATAGTTTCTTTGTTACAATGTACCTGACCCTTCCTAAGCCGGCCTCAACTCTCAGTTTGTTTCAAAATTTAAAATAAAAGGAATGTATTATATATATATGTGTGTATGTAAATATTAAATTATGTTTTAATGTGAATTTTATTCAAGTTTTGTATTGGATGTAGAGCTTAGGAATTGTTTATGATTAATGTTTAATTTTATATGAATTGAATTCTTTTCTTATAGATTCTTCTTCTCAGTTGAGTATATCTAGTGGTATATTATAAGACATTTTAGGGCTGTAGTAACTTGGTTATCGATGATAGGATAGTCATATCCTAAATTAATTTTAATTAAAGATGACTAAAAATTTGTTTGAATTATTTATGCATGTGCTATTGAATCCGGTCCGGGAAGTAGCAACCTTGTTAATGAGGTTAACATGGTAGTTAGGCACTTATGCCACCCTATTCATAATATGATGACATTTATAAGTGGCTCAATGGGTAATTGATAGAGATAACTGTAGCTGTATAACGTTTACTTATTCTTAAGAGGAAATAATATGATTTAATTCACGTTTATGAGACTAGTTGAACTAAGTGATATTATGGATCAAGTTAAGCAAAGATGAGAAACGGTTGTAAACTCTATAGGACGCTACTATTTGTTTTTAGTTAGATATAGGAGACATAGGTATTCAGACTGCCTATATCAACCCTCTGAGCAACTGCTATTATTCAGGACCCCCATTTCCTTAGGATTGAAATCAAGGTTTGAACACTCCAGTGTTGGTTGATTTACTTAATTAAAGATAATTAAATTATTGGTTGTTACATTGCATTTAGTTTAAGTGTGCTTGTCATTTTGTATGTGCTTGTGTTACTTGTGTATTAAGCCTTTGGTTCACGATTTCCAATTTCTGGTGTTGATGAGGATGATTTTTACTCTCACTTAGGTTATGAGACTGATTTTGAGGACTTCCTAGATGAGTGAAAGGACTAGGAACCTCGATCTTGATGATGTTCATTTTGTAATAGACTAGTGGACAATGTAATTATTTAAGACTTTTCAACTTGTATATGTTTTGTTAAGACCTGATCTCAAGCCTTGGTATGTAATATATATATATATATATATATATTATCTTTTGAAAGAACAACAAAGCTTTTATAATAGTAAGTTTTATGCTACTCTTAATGAGTAGTTTAAGAAATGGTTCATAAAGCATATTTAGACAAACATTTTATACAAACTCCTTCTTTAGAGACAGCTTCACATATAATACTGCCAGATTACATATGGCCGAAGACTGTATCTAGCCGTGCTGGTCCTTACAAATATAGATATCATAAGATATATACTCATCTTGTTATCCTATTCAGGGATCATAGTTGTCTATTGGTAGTTGAGTTCAAAGTCAATTTCACTAGTAGCACTTGAAATCTAATTGAACTTCTCCTCCCTTCTTCTAGAACCAACACTCTAAATACAGGTTATTGGAGATAGAATGTGTGTGTGATCTGGCAATTAAGATGGCTAAGCTAGGATCACCAAGAGGAAGGCAAATGAGATGGAGGAAGATGGTTATGGTACATCTAAGGTGATTTCTAGTTTGAAGCGGTGGTTTGGATTGGTTTTATTTTCCGATAGAAGAGATTAAAGGAAGAGGGAAACAAAGATGAAAAGCAAAACTTGTTGTTAATGCTTGATGAAAGTAATATATGGATCATTCTAAAGGGATGTGTCTAACTATGGTCGCTCCACTTCAACATTTGTTATGTACTTGTTGTTTTTAGTTTCCTCCATGGATTAAGGTGCTAGCTAGTGGTAGAAGATTGAAAGAAGCTATAAAATTTGATGTCTTGATTTCTATCTAAGGACCCATACGTTTACACTGTTGCTAATGCCAGTTGTGATGTGGCAGCATGATAGAAGTTTTAGTGTAGTTTTAGGTGCAAAAAATATATGGAACATTAGCTAATAATAGAGGTGGAGGAAGTGGAAATTTGGAGGATCAAATGGTAGTAAAGTTGGAGGCTTGAAAAAGACATTTCCTTGGATTGATTACATCCATGTACAGGTATCGATATGCTTTACTATTGTGCTTATTTCACCTTGCTTAGGAGGGTTATTTTTACCTGGCTGCTAAGGACTTGTTGGCCAAAAAGGTGAGACAAATAAATTCAAACAACAAAACTGGGGAGTAGAAGAAGTAGCAAGGGAATGTTTGTGTGAGTGCTGATGCGTGTAGAGATATAGGGAAGATGGCAGTAACTTGATATAATGTGCGTTAAATTTTAATATCTTTTGGAAGCCACAAGTCCTATCTATCCTTTGCTAAGTCTTGTCATGGTCATCACCTGATATAGGAAGTGTAATTTGTTCAAATTATGAGGAAACCGAGGACTACATTGGAGGATTGATGACCGGCGGTTGCATGGAGAGATTTGTAGGTGAACGCCCACCTGTCATGGCTACTCCCTCGGTGCCCTCCTTCTTCAGTTGACGTGGTCGCAAGTTCATAATTTAACTGTAGTTCTCTCAGAGACTTAAGAGAAGTGGTGGGGGAAAGAATATATGTATCTAGATATATATACATACACACACAAAGAGAGAGAGAGAGAGAGAGAATTGATGTGCGTGTTTAATAAAAATATAGAGAGAGGAAAGAGGCGTGAGAAAAATATATATATACATATAAATATATAGAGCGAGAAAGAGAGACGAAGAGGTGAAATGGCAGGGGTCAATATATGTATATAGGGAAGAGGGAACCAACTTTCACATGAGAAAATGGGATGAGATGTGTTGTTTAATTTTTCTGTTCTGCCTGGAAGCAGCAAAAGAAATTGGAAATAGAAAGATAGTGTCATGAATTGGATTACTCTTGGGTCAAGTGGCACTTGAAATAAAAAGTATTGGCCTAGCACATTTTTTTTTATTTGAAACAAATACACTGAACTGAGATAAATGCATCATCCCTAGTACTTTTTATACTTTTTTAAAAAAATACATTGAACCTAAAATAAAATATACTATGACAACACTTCAACTTGTACATAAGTCATCGTGAAAAAAAAAAAGCGAGCTGACCTAAGAATTTCCGATCGTGAATTAGAGGAAGAAAGGGAAGTGGGACAACTCACTATCCTTTCAAATTATTATTATTATTCACCTCTACTGGAAAGTTACCTCAAAATGATGAGTACTTGAAATATCAATAGAGGTGCTATCGTGTAGATGACATCATCCCCTTTTGCTTTCTGAAAAAAATATTTATCCAAAGTAACGATTATGTAGTGTGTTTGTTTTCCTGTAAGTGGGTGGCATTTGAAATTTGAGTAACAATCTACCCTCAAGTACTGATTGAATGTACAACAGGTTGAAGCAAAAGTATTAATTTTTTTTGTTTGCCTTTTAAGTTTTACAATGTTAATCTTATATAATATTTTTGTCTAGAATGTAAAACAAGTTAGGATAGTTATCAAACAGTTTTTTTTTAAGTCATAGCATTTATAAAATTATAAACTAAATGATTTTATTTAATTAATTAATAAATTTTTAGCACCCATATGACAGCTGCAGCGACCCCTAGTAAATATACATGCATAGTTCGAACCATCACATTTGATTTTTGCCCAAGTAAAAAGCAGTAATCAACAAATTCTATATGGATTTCTATTATAAGTACATCATGAAGGCATCTTCATTTCGTGTATTTTAAGTGTGCACTCAGATTTATAATCCATAACATTTTGTTTCCCATAATACCTTAACAATTAGACATATGAATTAATATTAAAAAAAATTAAACATGTGAACAATATACTATCAAAGTAATATATTCGTTCTAGTATAACTGGGAAATTATTACATTAAGTTGTATACTTGCAACATGTGTTGAAGTCCCAAGATCTACTATTGAATCTTGTGTCCAAAGCGATAAGAATGATATATTAATTCTAGGTCTATTATATTCGTGGTGGGTTAAAAATGTGCAAGATTCTAGTATATTTTTTGGTAGGTTTGTCCATCAAATGGCTTAATGGAATTAAATCCCGGTATAAATACCTGACTAACGTCTTAGTTTTAGCTAGTTTAGGATCCAGTCTGGTTAGGGCAACATTCTTTGTATAACTCTTGCATCCCTACTCTTAGCCACATCTCACATTCAATCTGGTTGGGACGACACTCCTTGTTTAACTTTGCTGAAAAGTACGCAACTATATCTAAATTAGATCTTTGAGGCCTATGTTAAAAATTTTCAACTACTTCCTTCAATTTTTTTACTGCTTCTTCTTCTTCTACTTATTTGATACCTGAATCACTGTCCACCACAAACACAAAAGGAAAGAAAAAAAATTAGGATTACCCTATGCTTCTAGATCTAAAAATGTAAGTTTTCAACCTTTTTCATTGTACCAAGTATATTTTCAGTTAATTTTATGCTATTTTCATTTTCCTTTGAAATTACTTGTTTAATTATAGTTTCTTTATTATTCTAAGTGGCGAATTTATTTCACCAATAAACTAGCGTGAAGGTTGAATTAATGAGCAAAAAAAGTTTACCTCTAAGAGTTTTTTGGCAAATAAATTTTGCCAAAAGCTTTTAATTAGCAATGCTTTCCTAGCAATGTATTATTGCAATTTTAATTCACCAATAACATCCTCGACAGTGAAATAAAGGCTATTCCACCAACATCTTTTATTTATTTATCAAAGTAGCTCTTTATTTTTGTAGTGATGTTACCTTAATCATTAGAAATCTCAAAAGGCTACATATTATCAACATCCACACTAAAGGCACACTAATGAATATCCTCATATTGACTTTGTATATTTGTCACATGTATTAACTTCTAAAGACATGCAATGGTGAATCTAACTATGAGCAGATAGTTTTAGCAATTCTCACCACTCAAACAATTTCAATTGCGAGCAGACAAATGAAGATAAATAATTGATTGTACTAAAGCCATGGATACACTGTCAACTGGTAAATAAAGATGATAACCTATCACATCCAACATACATCTATCTTCAATAGTCTACTTCATCAGATTCAAGCAACGAAAGAAGACCTAGATAAGCACTCTCTATACTAGTAAGCATATGAAAATCATGTTTGTCTTCCTCCCATGTTACTCCAATCACATGAAACCGAGCCAACACACAAATTTCAATTTTTCCCACTTCATTACTTAAGAAGAATCATTTTTCACCATAAACATAGCAGTAATTTGGCATTTTCACAGCTGAAAGATGACTAAATTTAGTAGGTTCACATCTCCTGAATACTCCCAAGCGTTGTATACGCTAAACAACTCCACACAAGATTTCTCTAACTAAAGGCTTGAAGGTATGATAGTAAAAGGTTAAATAAATGGGAAAGATTTCAAGAGGATAAACCCCACCAATCCTTATATGTTTCAATCTTGTTACAGTAAGGAAGTAGCCGCAATCCTTGCTTATCTTTTCATTCAACAATTGCCACAACATTAAAGTAATTAGAAGACTTTGACGTTGTTCATAACTCATGCGCTTCCTCACTCTACTTAGCAAAAAAAAGAACACATATGGCAAATTTAACTTCTTCAAACATGTCTATTATCTACTAGCCACCTCAGTGCATCTTTTGCTACACAATCAAATAGTTGTCAAGGTTAAGCTGGAATACAACAAAATGAATATAAAAAGCCATGAAATGGAGAGGGGAAAAAAGACAACTTGAGCGTTAAGTACCCAGGGATGTTGTGGGTAATAAAGCTTATATTTAAGACAACAAGCAAAAAATATTAAACATGGTAAATTGCAATAAACAAGAAACTTAAAAGTGACCTTCAAATGACATTTTCTAGTAGATTTTTCCATCAAGTGACTTGATGGAATTACATCCCGTGATACGGATGGGATCAATGTCAGAATTACACAGTGGAATTAACAAGATTTAATCTATGTTTAGGAAAATAAAAGATATGAACGATTTATCCTTATACATGATGCACCAAGAAAAGAATCGAACTAATTGTTTCATTCAATCGATATGATGCATGATCTAAAGAAACAACAAAGAATAATATTGAGGAAAAACTTAATATTACTCAACAAGTTTTGGAAACAATTCTAAGAAAGCCAACATAGCAATTGATCTCAATCAATGATAAAAGAAAAGTTCAAAACTTCTAATAACATAACCCTAGGGACCCTTATATACTCTCATAAGTCGAACAAAGGCAAACATATGAAAAATAAAAGATAAACAAATTAAATAGAAAAGTAAAAATAAACTTTAGAAACAAAGCATAAAATCATACAATGGATCATGGCAGTAACATGGCCCATGATCTCCTTAGCCTTAATTTTCCTCTTCATAATTCACACAGAATGTGGTCGTGATTGGTCATGATACAGTCAGCATCAAGGCATGATTATGCCCATTATCTCCTCTGGTCTTCGACTTGTCTCATAATGACATGCTCACGATCTTTGTTAAGGGTGGCATGGGGCATAATGATGATCACAGCTAGGATAACGGGCAATATTAGGACCATTGTCTGCTCTAGAACTTGATCTTCAAAACTCATTACTGTTTCTAAATCGGATGGTCATACAAGCACATCATGATTCCTATCATTTGCTCAGAGCTCATGAAGATATATTATCAAATCTTGATCAATTTCATCTTGATCCCTATCATCCTAGTATAAATACCTAACCAAACTATTAATCTTAGCTAGTCACAGATCCAATTTGGTCGGGACAACATTCTTTGTATAACTCTTGCATCCCTACTCTTAGCCACATCTTAGATTCAATGTGGTTAAGACAACATTCTTCGTATAACTCTACTAGAAAGTAGATATCTGAATCAGACCTTTAAGGCCTAGCTTCAAAAATTTTAATAGCTTCCTTCAATTTTTTTACAACTTCTTTTTCTTCTTCTGCTTATTTGACACTTGAATCTCTCTCTACTACACACATAAAAAGAAAGAAAAAAAATTAAGATTACCCTACAGTTCTAGATTTCAAAATGTATGTTTCCAACTATTTTATTGCACCTAGTATGTTTTCAATTAATTTTATCCAATTTTTCATATTCGTTTGAAATTAATTGTTTTATTATAGTTTCTTTATCACTTCTAGTTCTTGAATGGTTAAATTGACTTGATGAACATTTTTAGAAAGAAATAAAAATCCCAAGTATCAAAAGTGTTTTCAAAAGGTCAATTTAAAAACTTTCATAAGGTCAATTTAGCCATTCAAGAACTAGAATTGAAAAAGAAACTATAGTTAAACAAGTAATTTCAAAGGAAAATGAAAAATAGCATAAAATTAAATAAAAACATACTAGGTACAATAAAAAAGGTTGGGAACATACATTTTGAAATCTAGAAGCATAGGGTATTCCAAGTCTTTCTTTGTTTTGTTTTTGTCCGTAAAGTGGAGAGATATTTAGGTGTTAGATAAGAAGAAGAAGAAGAAGAAGCAGTAAAAAAATTGAAGCAGTTGAAATTTTTGAACGAGCCCCTAAAGGTCTAGTTTAGATATAGTGGCTTACATTTCAGTAGAGTTATATAAAGAATGTCGTCCTGACCAGATTGAATCTGAGATGTGGCTAAGAGTAGGGATGTAAGAGTTATAGAAAGAATGTTATCCCAACGAACTAAATATGAAACTAGCTAAGACTAAAAGGTTGGTCAAGTATTTTATACCGAGATGAAATTCCATCAAGTCACATGATGGACAAGCCAACTGAAAATGTTAATTTTAGGTTTCTAGTTTATTTCAATTTACTATGCTTAATGTTTTTTGTTTGTTGTCTTAAATATAAGCTTTATTACCTGCAGCATCTTTGGGTACTTAACTCTCAAGTTGTATTTTTTTTCCCTCTCAATTTCTTAGCTTTTTATTCATTTTGTTGTATTCTTGTTTATCCTTGACAAGTATGATCATACAGAAAAAGGTGTACAGAGTTAGCCAATAGACAAAAAAACATGTTTTAAGAAGTTAAATTGGTCAAATATGTTCTTTTTTGGCCAAGTAAGGGGAGAAAGCACGTGCGTCATGAACAACATTGAAGTCTTCTTGTTACCCTCATGTTGCAGTAATTGTTGAATGAAAAGGTAAGCAAGGATCATGGCTGCTTCCTGACTCTAACGAGATTGAAGCATATAAGGATTGGTGGGGCTCAACCTGCTGAAATCTTTCCCATTTATTTAACCTTCGATTGTCATATCTTCATGCTTTTAGTTAGAGATATCGTACATAGAGTTGTTTTGCATGTACAACCCTTAGGAATATTTCTAAGATGTGGATCTACTAAACTTATTTATCTCTCAGCTATGAAAATGCCAAATTACAGCTATGTTTCTAGTGAAAAACGATTCTTCTTACATAATGAAGTGGATAAAATCGAAATTGGTGTGCTGGTTCAGTTTCTTGTGATTGGAGTGAGATGGGATGAAGACAAATGTGATTTTCGTATGCTTGATATTATAGAGCATGGTTCTCTAAGTCGTCTTTTATTGCCTAAATCTAGTGAAGTAGACTATTGAAGATAGATGTATGTTAGATGTGATAGATTATCATCTTTATTTAACAATTGATAGTGTATCTACAACTTCAGTATAATCGATTATTTATCTTCATTGGTCTGCTCATATTGGAAAGCGTTTTCGTTTTAACTAGTTCCAAATATACTGAGATCTTAAGAAAGATGATTCTTTGATAAGTCTATAAGATGTTATGGGTTTTCTACATTATTATATTTTCGGACAACCTGGGAGCTGGATTCTAACAAAAACTTGATAGAACCTTCGTCGCTTTTCAAATGCAAAAAGAAATCATGAACATCCATCACAATCTCTAGACTTGAAAAAATAGGAATTTGAAAAATACTCAAGATGCCTCTTTTCTCTTATTCCACTACAAGCTAGTCTTACCAACTCTTTTAACCTTAATAATACAAACCATTCTACTAAGAAGGGTGACTAGACCTATGATTATTGCAATAGTTTGAGTGATGAGAATTGCTAAAACTATCTACTCATAGGTAGACTCATTATCGCATGTCTTTAGAAGTTAGTACATGTGACAAATATACAAAGCCAATTTGAGGATATTCATTAGTGTGGATGTTGATAATAAGTAGTCTTTCGAGATTTCTAATGATCAAGGCAACATCACTACAAAAATGAAGAGCTACTTCAATAAATAAAAAAATGTTAGTAGTAGCCTTTGTTTCGCAATTGAGGACTTTGCTAGCAAATTAAAATTGCTATAATACATAGTTGGGAAAGTTTTGCTAATTAAAAGCTATTAGCAAAAATTATTCGCGAGAAAACTCTTAGTGGTTAGCTTTTTTATTTTGCCAATTAATTCAACCTCCATGCTAAATTATTGGCGAAATAAATTTTCTCGATTAGATTAATTTATATTTTATCTTCAATTTTATCATTCAATAAAAAGAATATATAATTTTATTTTGGTTAAAATGATTATTTGCTAATTTAGATAATATAATAGATTTTTAACAAACTATAACAATATTATTGCATGATATAATAATAAATGATAATACCATAAATATTTATATATAGAACTCAGTGCAACAATTATAAATTAAAAATGTATATATATTAAACAAATAAAATAAAATGTATACAATATAAAAAAGACATCATAGAAGTGAAAAGCATATATATTTTGTTCAAACACTAATGTCTAGGCATAGTCAAATACAGATAACAACAAATAAGAGAGATTGACCATCAAATTAAAAAAAAAGAATAAATAAAATAAAACACACACACATACACATACTCTTTGTTGAAGGCCTAATAGCTCAGGATAGGCAAAAAACCAATCGAACTAAACAATCTGTAAATCGAACCAAACCAAACCGAAATATTTGTGTTTTTTTTTAACAATTTGGTTTGAAAACATTCAAATTAAACCAATTCATAAATTTATGGCTGATCTAGAAGGATAACTAAATTAATTTGTTTTTGAAATATCCTAAATTTTACTAAGTTAATTAAGGAAGTACGAATCAAATAATATAAAGATATCATAAAATTTGAACCAAATTAAAAGTTCAACTAAAAAGTTAAGTTAGATAATTTAATTAAGTAGATTAAATTAGATACACAGTATGGTTAGGTGAATTAGCAAATTTAAGGTAGAAATTAATTTCAACTAAAATAGAGATTTAAACTATACAAATTTTTCATTTCACTAAACCAAATAAATTAAACCAACCCATGTATCAATTTAACCATTTACCTAAATTACAATTGCCCAATTTTTCAATTTTCTCAATTTCAATAATTTTGTTTGATATCAATACATGAAATTTCCTAACAACCTAAATTTTGGCAAATATATATTTCAACCACCTAATTAGGTAAATTAATTTTACCAACTTCATATTTTCTAAATTAAAATTTTAAATTAATTTACTTATTTCTTAAAGCCATTTAAACCCTTAATTACATTTGCCGGCCTTAACCATTTGCCAGCCCAACCCATACTAACTAACCTACCCCTAAACCGACCTAGAAGTCTATATATCATCATCCTTATCTATATTATTTTAGTAGAATTTTTAGCTCCAATATTATGCATTTTGCCACCTACAATGCTCTAGAGCATTCCTAAAGTTGTCATCTAATGTTCTTGTATTTGTCCAACTCTCTTTTTGCACAATAAACCCTATAGTTAACACCCACGTAGCCTTCATTTCTAGCATAAAAATTCTCCATTTTTACTCCTTAACTAAACCCCAAAACGTTACAATACCCATCATCATATCAAATACCTACTAGGTACAATATCTTTTCAAACTCATATTTCTTTTGAGGCTTGGTTCACGCCTATAGTTGTAAATAATTTATGACATAAATTGCCAATATTTATTCATCTTTGATACTTTGTTATTTTTTTACTATTATTTAATCAAATGTTTTCCATACCTAATTATATGATTTGGAACCTAAAATTAGTTAGCAAACGATCACGATAAATAAGTAGCTTATGGTAACCTCAGTGTGTAACTCCTAGGTATTATAGTTGTGAAACTGAGAATGCTTTGACTCTCTTCGAGGTGTGATAGTTTTAGAAAACTTTAATAATAATTTATTTGTAACTTAAAAAAAATTATATTATGAAATAATACTTAAAATAATTTTTTTAAGTTTATATTTTATTAAAATTATGAATATTCCAAATTTAACCATAATCTACATATTAGATAAAGTTTTACAAAAATTCATGCGATATACTAAAATTTATTAAATTTAGTTTTTATAAATATGTGAAAAGCTTTAATTGTCTTAATAGTGACTTTACTCTTTATATTTATATGATTTAATACTTATTGTTAAATAAATTTAGTATTTTTACAAAAAGATTATATGTTATATAAATATAACATTACTAAATTACTAGTGCTTAATCCATAATCCAAATTCAACCAAACTGTTATTAAATTGTTTAATTTTAGGAATAAAAAACCCAAATCGAATTGAACCAATCCATGTCCACCCTTACTAATAGCTAGATATAAACTGGTCCTAGATACCCCTAATGTCGTGCCTCGAAAAGGATCAAAACATGTTCAGTTCCGCTACGTATAACACCTATGCGTTATATGCTAAGGCTATCATAAACTATTTATTTATCATGATTATTTGCTAAGAAATTTTATATTTTGAAATTATATAATTAAGTTTTGAAAACATTTGAATAAGTAGTGGAAAAGATTGAAGTATCAATGGTGGATAAAAACTAGTACAAGGTTTCTAATAAAGGCTTTTACAACCATAGGCACAAATCAAGCCCTTAAAAAATATATAAGTTTGAAAAGATAACAACTTTTGTTAAGGAAAAACACATAACCTCATGTTCTTGGACACTCTATTCATTAGGCTTGTATAGAATCAATCATAACCATCGAAGTCAAAATCACCAACACTTGAAAAAGAAAGGAATTGGCCGAAGCCTAGCACACAACAATCAATTACAAAAGATATGGCATATAAACTTATATTATATGCAATGCAACAATGAACAATTTAAAGTTGTAATTGCATTGTCAAAACCCGAGATACGCATAACCATCGAAGTCAAAATCACCAACACTTGAAAAAGAAAGGAATTGGCCGAAGCCTAGCTGTAAACCCCGGTATTCTTAGTAGTCAAGTAAACTCAGTGGATCGAAAAGCAAAACTCTAATCCAGTTCAGTTCAAGCTTGTGAGAGAAGCTTAGAAACCCTAAATCCGGCTTTCCTTCGGTTTCATAACAAAAAAAGTTTTATAAAGTAAATGAATATGAATTATTGTTTTAAAGTATATTTTAAACCTTGGAAAGTTTTAAATTCGGAAAATTTTCTATTCCGAACCTTCTCGAGCTCAATTTCGGAAAAACGTGCCCCGGGACCAGAAACTCAGAAAAATATTCCGGAATATTCATTAGAACCCAAATTTTAAAATGTAAATTTTATAATTTTTCGGGCTATAAAAATTACAGTTATAGCCTTTTCCCGTATTTTCTTACTACTGGAAAAGTAGATGTCTTGTCTACTATTTACCACTATTCATAAGTATAACCTACACTACACACTACCCATACCTTATTCTTACATCCTTACAACCACTCATCACATTTTCTTTTCCAAGAAATTTTGTTTCCTAATTAATTATTTCATTTATTACATTTTATTACTTAAATTACAAATTTTATCAAAATTTAAATCTCTCTCTCTCCCACACATATGGCCGGCGCACCCCCTCCCCAATTTCCCTCTTATTTGTTTATTTTTACTTCTTTTATTCAATTAAACCCCAATTCTTCTATTATATAAGCTTATTTTCTCTCTCTCGCTCCTCATTTTACTCATTCAAAATTTGTAAAGGAAGCAAAACCCTCTCTAGTCCTCCTCCTTCTTGTCGTGACCTACACACACACACACACACACTCACAGCTTATTTCCTCTTCTTTTCTACTCCAAATCCTCATTTAGGTGATGATTCCAAGCTTTGTTCTTACATTATCTTGTAATGGCAAGGCCATTCTTGTATGTTTTCACCTTAAATCTCAATGAGCAAATGCTAGGGATAGGAAAACACTAATACAAGAATATGAAGCCATCACAAGAAGTATATCTTGTGTTTAATGAAATTTTGTTGAAATATTATCTTGTTCATACATGTAAAGTAGAGATCTTACATGAAAAGTTTATGTTCATGTCATTGAGCTCATGTTCATGCACTATAAGTTGTAGATCTAGTGTTTAGACATTTTATCTATCTTGACATTTATGTTCATGTGAATATTTTGAGCTTTCATGCATTAACGATCATAAAAGCTTAGCCTTGCATGTATATAGATGTGTTAGATGATAGATCTTTATGGATATGGGACAAGGAACTTGAAAAAGAAAAGATTTTGTTAGAAATGTCTAGTGGAAAATTCGGATGATTTTTTAAACCTATTTTAAAAACCCTTGTAACCACTTTGAAACTCATATTTTTCATGAAAAATAAAAGGTATATGTAATAGGTATCTCTAAGGAATGATTTTCACAAGTTAAAATGAGTTTAGGCATGAGTAATGTGTAAACAAGTAATGGAATTAAAATAGAAAATTTTGAGTTAGTGATCAAATTGTCAAATTCGTAATTTGAGATGATGCATATGTAATCACCTAGTATTTGAGCTCAAATTGCAAGTTTTATGTGTTAAATGAAGTCCTTAGACAATAGATATAGTAAAGCTTCAAATTTTGATGCATTAAACAAGTTTTCTCATAAGAAATATGCAAGAAATGAAATTTTCCAAAATTCAAATTTTTGTAAAAAGCTTGTTTAAAAATATATTGCAAGGTAAAAAATGTGAGTTTCTATGTATAAATGAAGGTCATGGTAGTATAAATGATGAAGACTCATTTTTATTTAGATAGCAAGTAAATTATAAGGATAAAACCCTAAAATCCTAGGAAATGCAAAATTTGAAAGAATAGATTTTTAAGAAGTGACTATTGTGAGTCTTGTAATAATTAGGAGTTTTAAAAGTTCATTATCAAAAATCATCAAGATCATGCATATATTGAACTCATTACATGACATTCATACTAGGAATTCATTCATATTCCATCTATACATGAATCATCAACTAGACACAAAAACTTAAAAATAATATTAGAAATAGATATATCTTTTGAAGTAGATAGAAATCAATATAAAATTTGCAAAATTCCGAGTTAAAATGACCAAGTTATGGCCGTTTTAAATTAGAACTTCCGCAAATAGCGAGAATCACGATTTTGTTTAAAGTCTAGATATAATTTGAATTAGTTAAGTGATGAGATTCTTATTAGGTTATTCTTATTTAGTAGGCGATCTCGAGCACGACGATACCCTTCCACCTGACTACTACTATTAATAGACCGGCGTACCATGGCCAAGTGAGTTCACTTCGATTTCAATTATTACTTGAGATGTAAGGATAGTTGCATTAGTTGCTTAGGCAAAGATAAAAATGAATATGCATGATGGGGTATTTGGAATTATATTGTCTGTGTTGTTATGTGAAGTGAAATTAAAGAATATCGAAGCCGGGTGATAAGTTATTGCTTGTATAGAGAGGATCTAGAATTGATTATCCACGAATATTGCTTGGCCACCTAAAAGAATTGGATTAATCGAGTATTGGACTTCAATTATAATTTAAACTCATTCATATCACGATGGGGATGGAGCATTAACATTTGTTGGTTTTTCGTGATCCATAAAACGAATATATTGGTTAATCGTGATCCATAAAACGAATATGTTGGTTAATCGTGATGCATAAAATGAACATGTTGGTTAATCGTGATCCATAAAACGAAATATTGCTCAGTTGACTGTGAGCTTAAACAGCGTCGCACCGCAGGATTCATTAATCTGCTAACCTGGGATGGAGGGCGCAAGTCCATCCACATATGATTTCCAGTTGGTTATATGTTTGTTATATCTACTTGTGTGATGCATTTCACTTGATTGAATAATCACTTGCTTGAATGATTTGTCTTAATTGTGATATGGAAGTTTTCACTCACTAAGCTAGTTAGCTTACGCCCCTATAGTTTTTACTTGTTGCAGCATAAATTCATTTGGCTTAGGCCAAGGCAGGCTACAGCTCAGGTACCGGAGCTAGGAGTTTCCCTTGGAAGTTTACTTCGATTTTGTTTAGACTTTGTTGGAAACCAAAGGACTCTGGATGACTGTAATGGACTTAATATTATTTTGCAGGGGAATGCCCCTTAGACTTTGTAATTTATATATGTGTTTTGGTTTATTATCTATGGATAATGAATGCCACATTAAACTTCTTAACTTCATTGATTAGAGTATTCTATTGTCGTAAAGGGACGCTTTACATCTATACAAGACTCCCGAAGAGCTCGGATAGAAATTCGAGAGTTTTATAGTATGTGGCGGACTGTTACGTTTAGGATACCCCTATGGGGCATGACATTAGCACAATCAATGCAATTACACAAGATATGGCATATAAACTTAGATTATATGCAATGCAACAATGAACAATTTAAAGTTATTAAGGTGATTCAAACATCATAGGAGCACTTACACTCTGGCAATGTTGGGAATCGGGGGGTCTTGAGTAGTAGCAATTACTTTAGGGTTAATTTAGGTAGTCCAAACATTATATCTCCTATCTCTATCAAAGTAATAACCTCATCTCAAGGTTAAGGGTCTGTTTGTTTTGGCTTTTTTCCGGCAGATACAGACACTTTTTCAAACTTTTTGCTAACAAATTATTTATCAAGAAATAGATATAGATAAAAAAAAAGTTGACAGTTCTCATCAAAAGATCAAATAGAACAAATATAGATAAAATTTAGATGCAGATTGGATATATATTATACATATCATTTTAAAAAAGATACAGATACAGATGATAAAAACAGACAATCAAACAGACCCTAAAACCATTAGCATCTCTACCTATCTCGGTCATCACAATGTTCAGTTTAACAAAGCCCGTGATCCTAAACTATACAAGTGTAACATCTCACCAATCTAGATAGGAATTATCTCGCTACTGTTTCCTATATCAGCTACAAATTGAGCCGTCCTCAATGGCTTAAGCACCTAATTACTATGCTGGCATCACCTAGCAAGGTTATCGCCCTTTGGACCAGTCTAAACACAACCATGCACAAACAGTTATTCATTTATTAGGTCTTCTTTAAATATTAATTTATTTATGATGTCTATCTAATCAAACAATATGCAAGTCACTGTGTACCTAATAATGAGTTCATAGATAATAAAGGATCACACGAAAGATAATAGGTCAATCGAATATTTGTTTAAGGAAAATTAATCTATATAAGAATGAGGTACATAGACTAATGATTAATATCATATTGATTAATCAATTAACATAAGGCCTTATATAAAATAAAGCCCATGGGTAATAATTGAATTAGATTCGTTTAGGGTAACTAAGCTTAATTGATTTAGACTAAGCCCATGAATTTAGAAATTAAATTTATTATTGAGGTATTAGGTCTTTAAGGATCCTAGTTTAAGCTTAATATGAAATTTTTAAGTATTTCACTTTTTGTGGTAATGGGCTTTAAGGTTTAGGAATTGAGCTCATTAAGGAATATAGATATCAAACAGTGGAATTAGGCTTTGTTTTGAATTTAGGTCCAATTAGAATAATATTAGACCTAAAATTGTGTTCAAGCCCAATTGGAATTTCATTTGATCTTAACTTTACTATTCAACCTTCGAATTCCTATTTAGGCCCACTAAGTGTATTTCAGGTCTTTTAGACCCATGGAAAGAACTTAGACCCATGGGAAGACTTGTTATGATTTATTTTAGGCCTATTTAGTGTAAATAGGCCTAATTGGCTAAAAATTATGTTATTGGGCCTAGAGTTGTATTTCTAAACCAATTTTATTTAATTAAGCTCATTTATAGTTTTTAGTCAAATTGGATCCTATTTTAATGCTTAGGCCCAAACTAATTATTAAAGCCCAACATTATTAATATTACCCAAGTTGGACCTAAATTAATTTCCAAGTCCATTTTATGTTATTTAGGTTAAGTTGGACATATTCTTATTATCTTGACCCATTTTAGGTCATTTATGTCAAATTGATCATATTTCTACTAACTAGGCCCATTTGAATTATTTTAGCTCATTTAAATATAAAATAGTTACTAAATCTATTTTATAGTCCTTTTGAAGCCCATATATTTTCTAAACACCCAATTTAAGCTCCCTTATATGGCCAAATGCTTATTTTAACTTGGTTTGACATTTTTGGCCTATTTGAATTAATTTAATTTAATCGTGTCAAAGATTGTCAACTAATTGCACTTAACATGTCAAGGCCCACAATAATTCATTTTGTTTGTTTTAGGCTCATACTATGTCTATTTATTTATTTATTTTATAACCAAAAGTTCTATTATTTAAGGTGATACATGCACTATTTCATTTTAAAACCGGCATGGAATATTGTCGAATGCATTTAAGTTATTTTTTAAAAAGAGTAAATGAATTTAAAAAATTCTAAAAATTTCTATTTTGGAGACAAACATATTAAAATATCATTTCCCAAAATTTCATTCAAAAATAACTTCGTTCAATATTTTATTTAGATTTAACAACTCCAATTACTACATATTATTAGATGAAATGAAATTAATTTTTAGAAATAGTAAAATATTTTCAAAAATCACAAAAATTTCTAGTTTTAATATAGGCACATTAAAATATCATTTCTATAATTCTCAGTCAAAAGTAAATTCATTTGCTATTTTATTTAGATTTAAAAACTTAGATTACAAAATATCATCATACGAGATTAAATTGATTTTTTAGAAATAGCAAACGAATTTTAAAAATTTTAATATTTTCGGTTTACTAATAGGAATATTAAGATATCAAACATAAAAATTTCATGCAAAAATAACTTTTTTGACATTTTATTTATTTTTCTTAATTATCATGTCTATTAGTCTTTAAAAATAGTAAATCAAGTTAAAAAAATTTTAAACTTTCCAATGTACTTTGTAAAATAATAAATTATCGTTTTACAAAATTTTACTCAAAAATAATTTTTTTCTGTAATATTAACTAATATCATAAAACTCATGTTCCTAGATGATCAATTTCTGTCCAGCATAAATAATAACATATTTATTCAATTTTGTAATATAAAGAAAAATATTTTATAATGAAGGGCAAATGTGTCATTTGTTATAAAATAAGAGGGTTCTATGGTCAACCCTAATAAATGAGATATTACCATCAACCCACATTAATGATGGTCAATAAAATCTTTAAAGATTGTGGGTTGCGTTTTTCTTAAGCTAACCTTTTCTTATAAATAAACCCCTTTAGCCTAGTTTTGCCTTGTCTTTTCCTAAGCAAAAACCCTAGGTAAGTGGGTCTCTCTCTAGTATTTTTCAATTAATCATTTAGGGTTATCTTTCTCATAAGGTTCTTTTCATATGTTTGAAGGAGATTCAAGATCTAGTGAAGGAAAACTAAAGTGGATTTAGAGATTTTTTGTTTCGATTCAAAATAAAGGTATGATATTTATTATAGTTTTTAGATTTCTAATATTTATAGATTATAGGAATCTGATTATAGCGATTAAGAATAGTTAATTGATTGATTTAGGGTTTTTGTTTCAAATCAAGATCTGCAAGTTCTAGGTAAGTAAGGATCCATCCAATCTTGTCGTTAGATGAAATTTTATTTATTGTTTTAAATCAAATTGTTAATTATAAATATTATATATGTATTGAAGGAATTGTGGAGAACTTAGAAATTGAGGAGAAAGCTAAGTTTGAAGGTTTCATTGAGTTATAAACAAAGGAGACAGGTGTATTAACCTCTTTTCGTAGATTTATGATTAAGGTTATAGATCCTTTGAGTAAGGTTATGAATTTAAGGATTTGGGTTTAATTATGTGTTGCAGTTGTAATTGATTAAGATATGTTGTGGATAAGGAATATTTGTGGGATTAGGGTTCTATTCTTTTAAGAAGATTTGTTAGTGGATTAGAGTTTGGAAGTGAATCCAGGTACGATCATATCTTGTTTGTTGTTTGTGCTTATAAGATTAGACATGCATATAAACCGAACTAACCCTTGTTGGCTTTTAAAATTTGTATGCTACTTGTGTTTGGCTACGGTTAGTAAAGACCATGACAAAAGTATGATACTAATGCTGGCAACCTAATGATCCTTGTGTAGCGGTGTCCCAAGTGGAGTTGTACTTGGAAATGATTCCGGTAGATTAGGAGTCGTTGCCAGCTTAATTGCGGATCGCAACTATATATATATTTATATACTATTTTATCCTATGGCTTTTATCGGGGTCATGAGTTACTCCAGGTTTATGATTAGTCATGAATAGTCATAAACTATGCTATTTGTTGGTTAATCAAAAGATAATAAACATGTGGATGTTGCATAAGCATATGATGCATACAAATTTGCTTGATGTGTATTCACGTGCATATGTGTGTGATATGGTGTACTGGGCGTTTTTGCTCAATCCTTTATTTTTCAGGTGCAAGTGAAGATGATGTTGGTTAAGAATTGTTTGAATATGACTTTTATGTTGACCATGGGGCACGACGTTAGTAGATTCGACTTTTCTACTAGTGACTAACAAATTCTGAATAAAGAAGAATAGGAGAAAAAAATCTTTGAAGACCATACAAAGTATATAGAGTTTGTTTAGATTATTATTGAAGATGTTTATAAGATAAGTTGTTATGTTTTGGATTTCATATAAGTACTTTTGGATAATATCAGTTTATGTTTCTAAGAGACGAATTGTAGTAATGATAAATTTAAGTAACCTTTTATGTGAAATTTGGAGATAATTATATTTGTGGTTTAGTATTTTATAACCTTGGCTTGTCTTTTTTAAGAGAAGGACATGTGGTGAGTTGTAATGCTGTTAAATTAAGGCGTTACAAATTTCATCATGAAAATTATTTGAAATTTTTCATAATATATATATATATATATGTCATATTATTCGATATTCATCATATTTATATGATGCATTCATCAAATCATACAAGAACAATGACAAGATAAACATATTTCACTTAAGCTTAACAATACATAATATTTCACCTAAATCATATATTTTATTTTCTTTTTTGTTTACTATTATATCCTATTATTTGCTAATATATTTCATTATTTTACAAATGAATCAAAATACTTAATCATAGAAGCAATGCAAGATTAAACCCTTCACCGTCTTACTCCTAGGAATTTGATGAAGTTCCTTTTGTCTCTAACCCAAAATCCATCTTGATAAAACCTAATTTCACGAAGAAAAATAGAGATTAATAAAGTTTTTAGATAGGTAAAATAATAGGCAAAGCATATAAGATTTTGTACCTAATAGGCTTTTAATAGGAAAATGGGTATGGTGTTGTTTTAGGGTTTGTTTTGAGAGTAAATGGGAGAAATTTTCTAAGAATTGAGTAGATGAAGACCACTTCCTGAGGTTTCTATAAGTTATTTCTCAAAAAAGTTAAGTAGGAAAAAGAACAAGGACAATAGATGGCAGGTTCTAAAGCTTATGGATTGATAAAAGGATAATGTCTGTATTTAAAATTTTGTTGGTTTTTAGGGCTAAAAGTGGTGTCTATCTAGGGTTTCTTTTAGGGTTTTTGTAAAAGAAAAGCAGAGTAAGAGATGGTACAATAGGTGGCATATTTAGGGAACATTATTGAGTCTTTTGTTGCATTAAAATGGATAAATACAATAAAAAATTATGTTGAAAAATTATATAGATAATAATATGATGTGTATGGTTCAAGAATGTTTTTAGGTCAGTTTAAAGCTAAGGTGGTTAGTAGGTTAGATTAACAATTTGATTAAAATCTTAAGATGTAATTAAAGGTCATAAGCTTAGGAAATAGATAAATTAATTTAGGAATTTAACTTAGAAAATTAGAAAATGGTGAAATGAATTTAGCTAATTAGGTGGTTCGATATGTATTTGATTAAAATTTAAGGTGTTGAGAAATTTAAGTATTTAATTTGTAGAAAATTGCCAAAATTGGGAAAAATGGAAAAATTGAGAAATTACAATTTAGGTGGATGGCTAAATTTGTACTTGAATCTAGTTTAATTTATTTGATATAGTGAAATAGGAAATTCATATGGTCTAATCTCTATTTTCACTTGAAATTAATTACTAAACTGAATTTGCTAATTCACCTAGCCATACTATATAATTTACTTAATCAAGTTGGTTAAATTATTTAGCCTACTTTTCTAGTTTAGGTTCAAATCTTCTCATATTTTATACTATTTAATGCATACTTTCTTAATTAACCTAGTAGAATTTAGGATATTTCACTTGGCTCTCCACCATGATTCACTATAGAAGGCGACATACTAAAGGGGCTAAAATGCATAGGGCACAATTGGCCCTGTGGGTTGAAAAACAGATATGGATTAAGTTGTTGGGATGACAACCCATTAGAAGAGCTCATATGTGGAGTAGGCCATGAAAAACCACTAAAAATGGGAGGCTGTTGATATGCACCGCTTGATTGACCACCTAGAGATGACGTAGAAGGTGGCTAAGGAAAAGATAACCATGCAGAGGGCATGATATGCTGAGACTAGGCTACAATTTACGCTCCAACTCTCTATGCCTTTGCTCAAAGGTAGCTACCTTCTAGTGGACTTCATTCTGTCCATTTGACTTAGTTGACGCATGTAAGGAAAATCCATATTGTTCTCCATAAAATGTTGTCTATGCAGGAAGTGGATAAATCTATCATAGCGTACTCCTCAATATTAGCCCGACTTAAGGTATAAAACCTCTATCGTAGGAATAGCGTCAAAATTAGGCTTACTCCTTTTCTCTCTAACTCGATCCATATCTTCCTTTTTATTCTTATCCATCTTTTTTTTTATTGCGAAGAGGCACGGTCATATTAATACCAACCAATTTCGAGTATATAAACCACCTTACAAGACTTATACACCAGGTAAGAATAGCTTTTTCTATATAGTAACCCCAAGAAATGATCCTAGTAAGTTTGAACCCAAGACCTCATGCTGATTGTCATGATATGTCATGATATGTTCTAGACCTTAATTACTAGGCCAATCCCTTGGGGGTTCTTATCCATCTTCTTTTGTATATTATGAGCAAATTTTAAACTAAATGATTTAAAAAGCCCATAAAGTTAAATTAAAATATAGTAAAGTATCCTTAAATAATCTCTTCTTTGTTTTTTATTTACCTTCTTTTTTTTTTTTTTTTTTGCATCAGCATGCACCCATTCACCTGGCTCTAGCCCTTTCCTATCCTAATGTAAGCGAGCTTACCCAATTCTCTATGTCCGTTGTTAGTGGGAGTGGGAATCAAGAAATGTGGATATTAGAGAATTTCAAGAAAAGACCCCTATACCTAGTGTTTTTACTCAGGTTGTTGTTTCTTTTGTTGCATCACAGTCAAGCAACAAGTTGAAACGACGAGTTGATGTTCAAAACACAAAAAGTGGACATATTAGAGGTAAGCTAAGCAACAATGTGCAAGTCACAAATGAGCAAGTGATGCCGCAAGAAATGACATTATGGAGGTCTACTAGACAGAAAATGTCGCAACCCTATGTGGGGCCTAGTAGGATTGCCCTAAATCGTCATATCACGTGTGCACCCGCAACATGAGGATCGCCTTGCAAGTCAGAGTTTACAAGACTCTAATTAATTATCCTCTCATTGTATTATACATATATAAGTTTATTATGAAAATAATTTATTGGATATCGAAACTTCCACAAATCACAAGACCGCAGAGAATCAGATATCCTACCAAACGACAAGATAAGGTAAACCTAGGTTTAACACAAAATATCAACTAGGTTTAAGTTAAGAAAAAGACTACATTTTCATGTTTATTCTCTCCACTAGGTTTAACCTATCAAATTCTCAACCTTCTATCAGTCTTGTACAACTTGATCTCTGTCACGCTCTGCACTCAGATCCAATCCCATCCATGTATTCAACTTACCTGCAAAAGCAAACTGTTGGGGAGTCAGCTACAACTAACTGAGTGAAGTATACCCTCGCTCCATACCGTTCAAGAAAAGCAAACAAGTTATTAAACAAGCATATGCAATGTGCACAATCAAATGAACAAATATATATAGCCAACCGGTAACCATATACATATTCGGATTTGCACCCTCCGAATCTGGGGTTGGGGTACATCCACTCATCAGCACCCAGATTAATATACTTCGGGAATCAAATTTCTCAAGAAAACTTTTTATATATCAAAATAATATCATATAACAACATCCCATTGAAGTAATAAATCCGAAACAATGACCCGGCGCGATCCTAGGAGGTGGCCGTCTCCCAGGACGACTTAGTTCCCATTCCCCTAGAACAAGGCCCATGGTACACACTAGGTACATACCACTTCGGTCCTCCATGTTCACCGTCCTCACGGGACAGTGTGGCCCATCCGATCAAAGTGTAGTGGTGATGGCCTTCTACATGCAATCGTGTAATGCATGATCAATATTATGATTATCACGCCAATAGTCATTAAGTCCATTTATTTGGCGATCAGACAATTATCAAACACTCGCAGAGATCAAAATGATAAACAACATTCAATACTTAACGTTCAGAATAATGTATAGTATTTTCAACACAGATAACAAACACAAGCAACCACAAGTGTAAATTTCCCAACCCCATACTTGAATCGTTTAATTTATATTAACAAAATATCATACTCTAAACTTACAAGCACAAGCAGATATGAAGGTCATCGGAATATACTCACCTGTTTATCCTTGCTTAATAGTCATAGAAGTCTACAAGAACACTTGAAGACGGATCTGTCTTCCCTGAGAATCGAGATAACAGATACCCCATTACTATACTCTTATTCATACAAAGAAACCTATTGTGTCTTTGTATCTTAAACTTGAGTTTTAGCACTTCTTAATCTAACCTTAACACATAATTAGTCATTTTGAAGCTTGTAAAGGTTACGCTTCATAAGTTAAACTATAAAGTTCGTATAATCTTAGTTTTCTTAAGAAAAGTATTTTAGATGTTTTCAAATACCGAGTTAAATCACGAAATCTTAAATTGGGCATATTATATTCGTTTTAACTTAGATTTTAGCATATGAGTAGTCATTGGAAAACTTATCGAATGTAGTTTTTAATTGTCAGGTCAAACTAATCATTTTCCTTGTCTTGATCTTATTTCAAGTATTTAACTTTAGTTAATTTGATTATATTAGCTAATATTTATGATTTCCATCAGTCTATACTTTATATCTTTATAGTTTTATAAGCGTTGAATTTTATACTTAGAGTTACGGAATTCTTGGTTAAGTTTAATATTTCAATTACAATTTATATTATCTTGATTTTCTAATTTGTAATTGAATTACTTAAATTTTATTCTAGGAATCTTATTCTTTTATATGTGTTGAAATCTTCATATGTCTATATAGGTTTGTTATTGAGTATATCTAATAGATTTAAAGCTAAATATCTTTTATCTATATGATACTTAAATCATATCAAGTTTATCTATTAATATCCTATTTCTGCGTATAATCTGAATCTTATATTTGTATATAAGGTCACATATTGAAGTTTAATTACATATCCAATTTTTCTATAGGCTAAAACTTTTATAATAGGGTTCTACGGTTTTCTAAGCTTTTATTTTCCTCCTTAATTCCATTTCTACTTATGAGTATATGTTGTATGTGATTTAAATTATTTAAACTTGTCATAGAACATCTCTATTCTTTTTAAATGTCAGAACTACGCTATAGGTTTACTTTACTTAATTCTAATTGTTTCTTTAGTTAAGTTTTACTTCATAAAACATAACGAGTGTTTATATAAGTTAAGAATATTTTTGTTTTAGTGTTTTCGATATTAAAATCTTAGTTTGAATCTTATTTATGTAAATTATACCTAATATCTAGTTTTAACGGTTACATCTCAATCCTAGCGATTTATTTTTAAATCATTATTGCTAACTGATATACTTTAAGGATCTAATAATTCAATTCTAAACCACTAGTTATTGTCTTTGAATTATATTTATCGAGATATTACTCGTTTTGGAAAATTACTATTCATTTCCCAGGAGGTCACCCATCCTAGGTCATGAGCACGCTTAACTTTTAGTGTTTTGAGAATTTTTCAGTATTATACTACATATATCTCTATAGTTAAGTTCCATATTTTTCTTACATTGTTTTCAAGTTAAAACTAATTCTAAAATCTACGAAATCGGATAGATTTGGTTTTTCATCTACACGATTAGAGTTTCCAGATCTAATAGAATAAACTAGGATTTTAGTCTATACAATATTAAAATATTATAACTTTCATGTTTGTGAAATCAGAATTTTGATTTGGGCTTTAGATTAGAAGATTTTGATCAGTTATTGATCCTATCGGTATATTTCAACTCTAGCAATTATCTCTAAGTTTCTATTTACTAATAATAGACTCTAAATATTAATTATCTAAATTATAATCAATTTTCTATCATCTAGCGTTTTTATTTATCAATTTATTATCAATTTGATAAACGAAATGTAATATCAACTAGTCTAAATACACATACTAGCATGACATAATTTATATTATTATCATTATATATGCATGTAAATATGTATATTTTATAAAAAAACTAATATTAAAACTCTTAATATTACGAAACTTCTATATATCGGATCATAATAGTAAAATTTTAGAGTGATCGAAACCTAACCTTGTGTGGTCTTGAATTGAAGAGCGTATTGCCACGATCACAGCACCACTTCCGGAATTGGAATCGGTTATCGTATGTGAAAGATACGAGCTTTTGAAGATCGAGGAGCTTCTAGATTCCTTTTCTAATATTTTATTATTTTTTTTCTTTTTTTTTTTTTCCACTTCTCTGCCTGAAGAAGTTTGTTTTTTTTTTTTTTTTTTCTTTTTTTTTCCTCTTTGCTGGCTTCTCCTTTCGGAGAAGCTGTTTTCAATTTTTTTTTTAAAGTCTTCAACAGAAGACTTTCCGGAGAGAGAGAGAATATAGGAGAGAGAGAGAGAATTGAGAGCGATGAGCGAAACGAGAGAACGAGAATTTATAGAAAATTTTTCAGGCTTGGAGAAGTTTCATTTTTTTCAGGTTCTAGTTAATACGTACTATAAATACTCATTCGATAATATTTTTAGATGAAAATTTACGTACCTACTATATTAAATATTCTGAACATTATGGTATACTTAAAATTTTTAATTAAGACTTTTATTTTTTCAACTTTAATATATATTATCGTAAATTATAATTTATCCTTTAAGATTTAAATTATTAGTGTTTTGGTATTTTATGACTTGTTAATAAAAATTATCTTTAATTTGACTTTATTTATATTCTACTATTATAAATTTATAGTATTTATCTTTTGTTTGTATCTTTTGATTATTTTGCGTTCTAATTTATTATTTTACTTATCTTTATTGTTTTTAGTTTATATACTAATCATATTATTATTGTTATATCTTACGGAAAATTTTTCTTTGATATAGGTATAGTTTATATTATATTTTTATTTTAATTAAGTCTTTTATTGTCCATATTGGTAATTACCATATTAAATTCACGAAAAGCGGGATGGTTTTTCGGACATTTCTAAAATTTCTACCAACATTACTATCTATTTAACAATTACCAAAATTAAATAGACGTATAATTTAGGGCGTTACAGAAAAGACCAGCTATATTGAATAACTATGTGGTTTACTCACTTAAATATGAATCTGACTTAAGCATTAATAAAGATCTAGTCTCATTTAGACAAGCATGGAAATCAATGGATGTAAATAAAGTTTGGAAGCTAGTAGAGTTTGAAGGCCTGATCAAAATGAGTTGGTTGTAAATAGGTCTTATAAAGACCAAGCGAGACTCAAAAGGCAACATCAAAAGATATAAAGCTAGGCTTGTTGCCAAAGGTTAACTCAAAAAGATGGTATTGACTATAAGGAGACCTTCTCTCCAGTTTCTAAGAAGGACTCCTTAAGAATTATTATGGCTTTGGTGGCTCATTATGATCTAGAGCTTCACCAAATGGATATAAAGACCACTTTTTTGAATGGTGACTTAGAAGAGGAAGTGTGTATGGACCAATATGAAGTTTTATAACCACAGGACATGAAATTTGGTGTGTAATTTAAAGAAATCGATATATGGATTAAAACAAGCTTCCCGACAATGGTATATTAAGTTTAACAATACCATTATGTCATACGGTTTTGTAGAGAACACCATTGATCGGTGTATCTACTGAAGGTCAGTAGGAGCAAGTTTATTATATTAGTCTTATATGTCGATGATATTCTTTTAGCTGCTAATGATATAGGTTTATTACATGATGTAAAGAAATTTCTCTCTAAAAATTTTGAAATGAAAGATATGGGTTAGGCATCCCACGTGGTAGGAATAGAGATATTTCGCAATAGATCACAAGGATTGTTAGGATTATCTCAGAATGCTATATCAATAAAGTATTAGAGAGATTTAGAATGGAAAATTGCTCTGCAGGAATAGTTCCAATTCAAAAGGGAACAAGTTCAATGAATTGCAATGTCCAAAGAATGACTTAGAACGAAAATCAATGGAATCTATTCCCTATGCATTGCTGGAGAAAAGTATGATGTACACAAACATGCACTTAGTTGGACATTAGTTTCGTTGTAGGAATGTTGGCCCGATATCAAAGTAATCCAGGATTTGATCATTGGAAAGCTGCAAAGAAAGTACTTAGGTATTTACAAGGTACCAAAGACTACATGCTTACATATAGAAGATCAAATCATCTTGTGTAGCCATGTATTAGCATACATGGAATGAATGCTAAATTGTTATAGACCTCACTAATCTTTATAGTGTTTTGTAGTATGTTAATTCTAAGTAGTGCACGACTTAGGATTAGATTAAATTTTCATGGAAAGTGATTGAGAAATCTACCCTTAGAATAGATCTAATCTATAGAGAGGGATTGCTTATAACACCTAGAGATAGGTTTATGAAATCTTCTGCATATTATTGGAAAGTTAATTAAAGACCATGTTTGTAATGCGATCTTAGTCGGCTGTTAACCAGGATGAGATTCCAGTAGACAAGACTAGAATTAAGGTTTAATAGACTCGAGAGAGATATTGAACTAAAAGTTGGAGTCCTGCAGTTAAGGAAGATATGACATAACAAATAATGAATCTGTATTATATGCTAATACATTGGTGAAGCAAGCCTATTATGTAGTTAATTGTTAAGTTAAATTAATTTCGTTAATTGTTGTAATAAAATAGCTGTAATTAAGATTAGCTAGTCGATAAATTTGATTGTTGAGTTAAATTAATTTGCTAGATATTAATCAATAGGGTGAGTAATAGTACTTGCCACGATCCTTGAGGAATATGATCCTATATTTTATTTCTATACTATATGCGATAGGTACACTTGCCTAGCATTGACTAGATCATAAGAAAGAGATATTAGGCATAAATTTATTAAAACTTGGTCACCTTTCCTCATCAAAATCACCATCAAGTTTTCATTTACAAGTTAAGATCATTTGAGGCAAATTTCTACATGCACATATGATTATCTCTTCATTTGTTTTCTTCATGAATGTGAAACCCCTATTTTAATGCCTTTATAAAGAGTTGAACAAAGTATTGATCATTTATGTTGATTTATAAGGTTAAATAAATCCTTAATGTTGTAGAAGTGGAGGGTATGGAAGTGTTATAGATGTTTTGGTAGATAAGGGAATTGGTGTAATTGTGGGATGTTGTGCTATTGAATTTGATGTTGTTTGACAAAGAGATTGCAAAGTTTATGTGTGTTTAGTATGGTGAATTGTATATGTTGATTAGATGTAAGATGTTAGAAGAAAAATTTGATGTTTAGGTTTTGAAATATGTATACCTTGTTTTCAAAGGAGAAAAATGAGGGAAACATGGGGTGATGCTTTAGTTGTGTTTCTCATCGAGCCCTTGAAGTTGTGCCACTCGAAGAGAAACATGGGTAAAACATGGCCATTCATATCTAACTGCGCATCTCGTTGTGCTCTAATCTAAGCTCTTGTGATGATCTAGAGATAGGTTTAAGACAACAAATCTCATGTTGGATTAGTAAGGTGCTAGAAATTGTTGTGTTGGGTGGTCTCTGTGTGTATTTTGATGATAGTAGTGGCTCTGGAACAATTTGTAGTGAGATGGAGTCATTTTGGAGGTTGTTTTGTTTGTTGTTGATGTTGCGGCTTAGTTTTGCCTCAAGGTAGATTAGTGGTAAACTTAGTGTAAGTATCAAGGTGTAAATTTTGATGCACAGTATCTGTCGCAGCCTAAAGTGAAGCACTTAATATGTCCGTGACAGACACGAAAAGATGTCATGGCTTAATGTCGAATCCTCGACGTGCCCGCCACACAAGCTGTGTGCTTTCTAATGGCATGCAACCCCTAGTTTGTTGAGGCACGACATAGTTTTCTTATAGCAATATACCTCGTGACCCTTCCTAAGCCAGCCCCGACCCTCAGTTTGTTTCAAAATTTAAAATAAAAGGAATGTATTATATATATGTGTGTGTAAATACTAAATTATGTTTTAATGTGAATTTTATTCAAGTTTTGTATTGGATGTAGAACTTAGGAATTGTTTATGATTCATGTTTAATTTTATATGAATTGAATTCTTTTCTTACAGATTCTTCTTCTCAGTTGAGTATATCTAGTGGTCTATTATAAGACATTTCAGGTATGCAATAACTTGGTTGTTGATGCTAGGACAGGCATATCCTAAATTAATTTTAATTAAAGATGACTTAAAATTTGTTTGAATTATTTATGCGTGTGCTATTGAATCGGTCTGAGGAGCAGCAACCTTGTTAATGAGGTTAACATGGTAGTTAGGCACTTATGCCACCCTATTCATAGTACAATGACATTTATAAGTGGCTAAATGGGTAGTTGATAAAGGTAACTGTATCAGTATAACATTTACTTATTCTTAAGAGGAAATAATATGATTTAGTTCACATTTATGAGACCAGTTGACTAAGTGATATTATGGATTAAGTTAAGTAAAGATGAAAAACGGTTGTAAACTCTATAGGATGCTACTATTCATTTTCAGTTAGATATAGGAGATATAGGTATTCTGCCTGCCTATATCAACCCTCTGAGCAACTTCTATTATTCAGGACCCCCATTTCCTTAGGATTGAAATCAAGGTTTGAACACTCCAGTGTTGATTGTTTACTTAATCAAAGATAATTAAATTATTGGTTGTTGCATAGCATTTAGTTTAAGTGTGCTTGTCATTTGTATGTGCTTGTGTTACTTACGTATTAGGCCTTTGGCTCACAATTTCCAATTTCTAGTGTTGATAAGGATGATTTTTTCTCTCAGTTGGGTTATGGGACTGATTTTGAGGACTTCCTAAATGAGTGACAGGACTAGGAACCTCGATCTTGATTATGTTCATTTTGTAATAGACTAGTGGACAATGTAATTATTAAAGACTTTTCAACTTGTATATGTTTTGTTAAGACCTGATCTCAATCCTTGGTATGTAATATATAATATATATATATATAATGCTTTCTATTATGTTTTGAAAGAACAAGAAAACTTTTGTAATAGTAAGTTTTATGCTACTCCAAATGAGTAGTTTAAGAAATGGTTCATAAAGCATATTTAGACAAACATTTTATACAAACTCCTCCTTTAGAGAAAGCTTCACATATAATACCACAGGATTACATTGGCCGAGGACTGTATCTAGCCGTGTTGGTCCTTACAAATATAGAGATCATAAGATTTATATACTCATCTTGCTATCCTTTTCAGGGATCATAGTTGTCTATTGGTAATTGAGTTTAGAGTCAATTTCACTAGTAGCACTTGAAATCTAATTGAACTTCTCCTCCCTTATTCTAGAACCAACGCTCTAAATCAAGGTTATTGGAGATAGAATGTGTGTGTGATCTGGCAATTAGGATGGCTAAGCTAGGATCACCCAGAGGAAGGCAAATGAGATGGAGGAAGATGGTTCTGGTACCTCTAAGGTGGATTTCTAGTTTGAAGCGGTGGTGTGAACTGGTTTTATTTTCCGATAGAAGAGATTAAAGGAAGAGGGAAACAAAGATGGAAAGCAAAACTTGGTGTTGATGCTTGATGAAGGTAGTATATGGATCATTCTAAAGGGATGTGTCCAACTATGGTCGCTCCACTTCAACATTTGTTGTGTACTTGTTGTTTCTAGTTTCCTCCATGGATTAAGGTGCTAGCTGGTGGTAGAAGATGAAAGAAGAAGCTATAAGAATTTGATGTCTTGATTTCTATCTAAGGACCCATATGTTTACACTATTGCTAATGCCAGATGTGATGTGGTAGCATGATAGAAGTTTTAGTGTAGTTTTAGGTGCAAAAAATATATGGAACATTAGAGAATAATTAAGGTAGAGGAAGTGGAAATTTGGAGAATCAAATGGTAGTAAAGTTAGAGGCTTGAAAAGGACATTTCCTTGGATGATTACATACATGTACAGGTGTCAATATGCTTTACTATTGTGCTTATTTCACCTTGCTTAGGAGGGTTATTTTTACCCAGCTGCTAAGGACTTATTGGCCAAAAAGAGGAGACAAAAATAAATTCAAACAACAAACCGGGAATAGAAGAAGTAGTAGGGGAATGCTTGTGCGAGTGCTGATGGGTGTAGAGATATAGGGAAGATGGTGGTAACTTGATATAATGTGCGTTAAATTTTAATATCCCTTGGAAGCCACATGACCTATCTATCCTTTGCCAAGTCTTGTTGTGGTCATCACCTGATATAGGAAGTGTAATTTGTTCAAATTATGAGGAAACCGAGGACTACATTGGAGGATTGATGACCGGAGGTTACATGGAGAGATTTCTAGGTGAACGCCCACCTGTCATGGCTACTCCCTCGGTGCCCTCCTTCCTCAGTTGACGTGGCCGCAAGTTCGCAATTTAACTATAGTTCTCTCAGAGACTGAAGAGAAGCGGTAGGGGAAAGAATATATGTATCTAGATAGATATACATACACACACAAAAAGAGAGAGAGAGAGAATTGATGTGTGTGTTTAATAAAAATATAGAGAGAGGAAAGAGGCGTGAGAAAAATATACCTATACATATAAATATATAGAGCGAGAAAGAGAGACGGAGAGGTGAAATGGTGGGGGTCAATATATGTATATAGGGAAGAGGGAACCAACTTTCACATGAGAAAATAGGATGAGATATGCTGTCTAATTTTTCTGTTCTGCCTGGAAGGAGTGAAAGAAATTGGAAATAGAAAGATAGTGTCATGAATTGCATTACTTTTGGATCAAGTCGCACTTGAAATAAAAAGTATTGGCCTAGCACATTTTTTTTATTTGAAACAAATACACTGATATGAGATAAATACATCAGACCTAGTACTTTTTGTATTTAAAACAAAAATACATTGAACCTAAAATAAAATATACTATGTGGACACTTCAACTTGTACATAAGTCATTGTGAAAAAAAAAAAAAAAAGCGAGCTTACCTAAGAATTTCGGTCGTGAATTAGAGGAAGAAAGGGAAATGGGACAGCTCACTATCCTTTCAAATTATTATTATTATTCACCTCTACTGGAAAGTTACCTCTAAATGATGAGTACTTGAAATATCAATAGAGGTGCTATCATGTAGATGACATCATCCCCTTTTGCTTTCAGAAAAAAATATTTATCCAAAGTATGGATTATGTATGTGTTTGTTTTCCTGCAAGTGGGTGGCATTTGAAATTTGAGTAACAATCTACCTCAAGTATTAATTGAATGTACAACAGATTGAAGCAAAAGTATTAAAAAAAATTTTCTGTTTGCCTTTTAAGTTTTACAATGTTAATCTTATATAATATTTTTGTGTGGATTAGAATGGTTTTCAAACATTTAATATAAAGTTGAATTATAATTGCCTTTGATTGAACTACTACTACTACCACTCAATGAGAAGTCATATTTAATATTGGAATCAATTTTAATATTTCGAGGTCACATTGGACTTGTAATTGACTATAGAATTATGTCTTGATTAGTAATAAAATTTCGTTCTAATTGGCGAAAATCGTAGGTTTTATTATAATAGTATTAACTAATATTCGCGCTACAATATAAACATATTCGATTATGTTTCCAATACTTCCTATGTGATGTAAAGATGTTGATATCAAATCAATTGATACCATTTTTAGTTTCTTTCTTATTGCAAGTTTTGTGCATATAAAAAGAATCATGTGGAGTATTCTTTCCTGGGTGGTCAAGAGCTTAAGAAAAAATTTACAAGGTTTGGGTCACTATAAAATAGTTCATCAAATAAGATTGTGACATCTTTCATTCATCTCTTTTTTTCCCCCAATATAGGGATGTCGAATTTGTTTCCAAATGCGATATAAATAAGGCCTACCAACAGTAGTCAATTGATCAGTACATCTTGAACGCTAAAAGATAGAACATATGAGACTTCCCATTTTTATTGACTCGTTATTATTATTTTAAAGTAAATATATAGATACATATATATATATATATTAGCCGCTAGACGCTTTGTGTTTATAGAGCTTCATTTTGAATGTCTATCTACTAGATGGAGAGTTATTTCCATCATGCTTATTTGTTATTATTGTTAGTATTTAATTATTTATTTTTTTCCCAGCTCACAGAGACTAATTGGTCTGGCAAACCTGCTTCAGAAATTTATTGTTGGTGTGATTTTCTATTTTCATGCACTAGATATGTTTTGGATCTGTGGTGATCAAATCAATTTATTACATGAATATGGAACCAGGAAAGGAGAGAGGCAAGTTATGTGTTTGGGTTTGTTTCAGATACAATCACAAGTTTAGTGCATTCTAACATAATATTGATCCACTCATTACAAACTATAGGGGACATTGTCACGTGGCTGATGAACTATTTTAGGAGATTGAAGATTTTAGATAGTTACAAAGTAGAAAGCTATTTTCAAATACTCTAGCTATTCATCTATTATCTATATATATATATATATATATAATGGAATAATGTGTTATTTATGTGTGAAGGGAATTTTGAGTATGTTATTTTCCATTCGTTAGGTTAATTTGATGTAGTATTGTCAAGTTCTAGGAATGAATGCTCCCGATTAATGGGGAAAAAATTATTAGGAAGAGCTTGCTTGAATATCATTTGATAGTTCAAGTGAGGGATACGCAGATAAGAGAGCGGATGAAATAGGATGAATGAAAATCCAAAGTTTATGAATGTAATTTATGGAATCTAAGAAAAGAAAAAGGTAAAAGAATGGGGAAAGAACGGAAGAATTAGAATAGGTTGATACAAGTCGGTATCAAGATAAAGATTTTGGATTCCAATTTCATGTAAGAATTTATAAATTTAAAGAAAATACAAAAATAATTGGGGAGAGAAAGGGAAAAAAAATAGAATGAATTAATCTATTTGCATATCAAGTAAAGGTTTTATGTTTTATTCGAGTTCTCAATTACTTAAATCTTAGCCATTTTCTAAATAAACTAAAGGTCCTAACTACATGGTTTTAAGGTTGTACATGGTACATGACTTTTTCTAAACGTTTGTTTGATTCTTAACATGATTCATGGAATCATCGGGTTGATAAATTGAATCGAAATACAGTGACTCCAGCTTACAAATGCCAATTGAATTTTGGATTAAGTCAACCTCGTAAATTAGCAATGAAAATTCAAGGGTTCCCATTAGAACACACAAATTATATGTCTTATTAATTTTTTGATACATTTGTACTTACTTATATAATTGATATTTAAGTTTAGGAAATAGAAAAAAAATTAGGGGTGATTTTTCATATGTGTTCTATTACTTTCTTAAGATCTTTCAATTAATTTTAATAATTATTACAAATTATGCTTATGAAAAATTCAAGGGATTACATCCATGCTCTCCTTTCTTTCTTATGTGTGGTTAGAAATGCACAAAGGCGGGTTTAGAACGGGTCATATAAAACCCGAACCTTACTCGCTTCCCTATAGGTTACCAAAACCCGACCCGTGACCCTATAGAGTTTTTTGTGCAGTTCCCAAACCCACCCCTACAAGGTCATGGTCCTGACCCACCCCATCCCCCCCATTGACCCAATTTTATTTTTATTTTTTTTTCTTCTTTTTTCCTTTTTCATTCTTTTTATTTATCATTTGATTACTTGTCTTCATGATATATTCTTCATTTTACTTATTTGTTTCAATTTTTTTTTCATTTGATGGTAAAGCTACACATTAAAAAAAAAAAAAAAAGTCAATAAGCTAGACAATTGATTTTCGATGTATGATAATCAATTTGTTTCACAACATAGTAGAATTTACTTTACTTGAGAATTGACATAGATACATAAATACGAATATTATCTCTTATTAATTATCAAAAACATGACATTCTCAATGAGACAAAAAAAAAATAAATTATATAATCATAGAGCTATAAAAATAATAAAAATTGGATATATCAAAGTTTTGATGTTATAAAACTATTTTTTTTAATTAAACTTAACGGGTTGGGTCGACCCTATAGGATCATAACTACAAGCCGAACCTAACCCGTGATTCTACAAGGTCGCAAAAAAATTTCCCAAACTCGTCTCATAACCCTATAAGGTTTTAGGAGTTGGGCGGGTCAAGTATCCTATAACGGCCTGCCTAGTTGCATCCCTATGTGTGATATCTATCCATTTTGTAAAATCAATTCCTCTTTTCAAAATCACTTTAAATTTTTGAATAAATTTAAAAATTAAAAAGATGAAAATACAAATATGTCATCATTGAGACAAAAAAGAAAGCAATTTTTTACAAAGCATGTATATTTTCCTTTTGTCTAGAATGTAAAACAAGTTAGGATAGTTATCAAATAGTTTTTTTTTTAGTCATAGTATTTATAAAATTATAAACTAAATGATTTTATTTAATTAATTAATAACATTTTAGCACCCATATAACAGCTACGACGACCCCTAGTAAATATACATGCATAGTTCGAACCATCACATTTGATTTTTGCCCCAAGTAAAAAGCAGTAATCAACAAATTCTATATGGATTTCTAGTATAAGTACATCATGAAGGCATCTTCATTTCGCGTATTTTAAGTGTGCACTCAGATTTATAATCCATAACATTTTGTTTCCCATAAAAGCTTAACGATTAGACATATGAATTAATATAAAAAAAAATTAAACATGTGAACAATATACTATCAAAATTTTATATTCATTCTAGTATAACTGGGGAAATTATCACATTAAGTTGTATACTTGCAACATGTGTTGAAGTCCCAAGATCTACTATTGAATCTTGTGTCCAAAGCGATAAGAATGATTTATTTATTCTAGTCTATTATATTCGTGGTGAGTTAAAAATGTGCAAGATTCTAGTATATTTTTGGGTAGGTTTGTCCATCAAATGGCTTAATGGAATTAAATCTCGGTATAAATACCTGACCAACCTCTTAGTCTTAGTTAGTCTAGGATCCAGTCTGGTTAGGGTAACATTCTTTGTATAACTCTTGCATCCCTACTCTTAGCCACATCTCATATTCAATCTGGTTGGGACGACACTCCTTGTTTAACTCTATTTAAAAGTAGGCAACAACACCTAAATTAGACCTTTAAGGCCTAGGTTAAAAATTTTCAACTACTTCCTTGAATTATTTTACTGCTTCTTCTTCTTCTACTTATTTGATACCTAAATCACTGTCCACCACAAACATAAAAGGATAGAAAAAAATTAGGATTACCCTATGCTTCTAGATTTAAAAATGTAAGTTTTCGACCTTTTTCATTGTACCAAGTATATTTTCAGTTAATTTTATGTTATTTTCATTTTCCTTTAAAATTACTTGTTTAATTATAGTTTCTTTATTAATCTAAGTGGCGAATTTATTCCGCCAACAAGCTAGCGTGAAGGTTGAATTAATGAGCAAAAAAAGTTTACCTCTAAGAGTTTTTTGGCAAATAATTTTTGCCAAAAGCTTTTATTTAGCAATGCTTTCCTAGCAATGTATTATTGCAATTTTAATTCACCAATAACGTCCTCAACAGTTAAATAAAGGCTATTCCACCAACATTTTTTATTTATTTATCGAAGTAGCTCTTTATTTTTGTAGTGATGTTACCTTAATCATTAGAAATCTCAAAAGGCGACATATTATCAACATCCACACTAAAGGCACACTAATGAATATCCTCATATTGACTTTGTATATTTGTCACATGTATTAACTTCTAAAGACATGCAATGGTGAATCTAACTATGAGCGGATAGCTTTGGCAATTCTCATCACTCAAACTATTGCAATAATCACAGGTTTGCTCACCCTCTTTAGTAGAATGGTTTATATTATTAAGGTTAAAAGAGCAGGTAACATCAGCCCATAGTGGAATGAAAGAAAAGGGGCATCTTGAGTATTGTACATTCTTGTTTTTTCAAGTACTGGAGATTGTGATGGATGTTCATGATTACTTTTTGCATTCAAAGAGTGAGAAAGGTTATATCAAGTTTTTGGTAGAATCCAACTCCTATGTTGCCTAGAAATATATTATTGTATAAAGCCCATAACATCTTATAGACTTATTAAAGAATCATCTTTCTAGAGATCTTAGTGTATTTAGAACTAGTAAAAACTCAAACAATTTCAAATGTGAGCAGACAAATGAAGATAAATAATTGATTGTACTAAAGCCATGGATACACTGTCAACTGGTAAATAAAGATGATAACCTATCACATTCAACATACATCTATCTTCAATAGTCTACTTCATCAGATTCAGGCAATGAAAGAAGACCTACATAATCACTCTCTATACTAGTAAGCATATGAAAATCATGTTTCTCTTCCTCCCATCTTACTCCAATCACATGAAACAGAGCCAACACACAAATTTCGATTTTTCCCACTTCATTACTTAAAAAGAATCATTCTTCTCCATAAACATAGCTGTAATTTGGCATTTTCACGGCTGAAAAGATGACTAAATTTAGTAGGTTCACATCTCCTAAATACTCCCAAGCGTTGTATATGCTAAACAACTCCACACAAGATTTCTCTAACTAAAGGCTTGAAGGTATGATAGTAAAAGGTTAAATAAATGGGAAAGATTTCAAGAGGATAAACCCCACCAATCCTTATATGTTTCAATCTTGTTATAGCAAGGAAGTAGCCGTAATCCTTGCTTACCTTTTCATTCAACAATTGCCACAACATTAGAGTAATTAGAAGACTTTGACATTGTTCATGACTCATGCGCTTCCTCACCCTACTTGGCGAAAAAAAGAACACATCTGGCAAATTTAACTTCTTCAAACATGTCTATTATCTACTGGCCACCTCAGTGCATCTTTTGCTACAAAATCAAATACTTGTCAAGGTTAAGCTAGAACACAACAAAATGAATATAAAAAGCTATGAAATGGAGAGGGAAAAAAGACAACTTGAGAGTTAAGTACCCAGGGATGTTGTGGGTAATAAAGCTTATATTTAAGACAACAAACAAAAAATATTAAACATGGTAAATTGAAATAAACAAGAAACTTAAAAGTGACCTTCAAATGACATTTGCTAGCAGATTTGTCCATCAAGTGACTTGATGGAATTACATCCCGTGATACGGATGGAATTAATGTCAGAATTACACAGTGGAATTAACAAGATTTAATCTATGTTTAGGAAAATAAAAGATATGAACGATCTAACCTTATACATGATGAACCAAGAAAAGAATCGAACCAGTTGTTTCATTCAATCGATGTGACGCATGATCTAAAGAAACACCAAAGAATAATATTGAGGAAAAACTCAATATTACTTAATAGGTTTTGGAAACAATTCTAAGAAAGCCAACATAGCAATTGATCTCAATCAATGATAAAAGAAAGGTTCAAAACTTCTAATAACATAACCCTAGGGACCCTTATATACTCTCATAAGTCGAACAAAGGCAAACATATGAAAAATAAAAGATAAACAAATAAAATAGAAAAGTAAAAATAAACTTTAGAAACAAAGCATAAAATCATACAATGGATCATGGTAGTGACATGGCCTATGATCTCCTCAGCCTTAATTTTCCTCTTCATAATTCACACAGAACGTGGTCGTGATTGGTCATGATACAATCAGCATCAAGGCATGATTATGCCCATTATCTCCTCTGGTCTTCGACTTGTCTCATAATGACGTGTTCACGATATTTGTTACGGGTAGCATGGGGCATAATGATGATCACAGCTAGGATACGGGCGAGATTAGGACCATGATCTGCTCTAGAACTTGATCTTCAAAACTCATCACCGTTTCTAAATCAGATAGTCAAACAAGCACACATGATTCCTATCATTTCCTCAGAGCTCATGAAGATATGTTATCAAATCTTGATCAATTTCATCTTAATCCCTATCATCCCAGTACAAATACCTAACCAAACTATTAGTCTTAGCTGGTTCAGATCCAATTTGGTCGGGACAACATTCTTTGTATAACTCTTGCATCCCTACTCTTAGCCACATCTTAGATTCAATCTGGTTAAGACAACATTCTTCGTATAACTCTACTAAAAACTAGATATCTGGATCAGACCTTTAAGGCCTAGCTTCAAAAATTTTAATAGCTTCCTTCAATTTTTTTACTACTTCTTTTTCTTCTTCTGCTTATTTGAAACTTGAACCTCTCTTTGCTACACACATAAACAGAAAGAAAAAAAATTAAGATTGTCCTACAGTTATAGATTTCAAAATGTATGTTTCCAACCTTTTTATTGCACCTAGTATGTTTTCAATTAATTTTATCCCATTTTCATATTCGTTTGAAATTAATTGTTTTATTATAGTTTCTTTATCACTTCTAGTTCTTGAATGGTTAAATTGACCTGATGAACATTTTCAGAAAGAAATAAAAATCCCAAGTATCAAAATTGTTTTCAAAAGGTCAATCTAAAAACTTTCATAAGGTCAATTTAGCCATTCAAGAACTAGAATTGAAAAAGAAACTATAATTAAACCATTAATTTCAAAGGAAAATGAAAAATAGCATAAAATTAATTGAAAACATACTAGGTACAATAAAAAAGGTTGGGAACATACATTTTGAAATCTAGAAGCACAGGGTATTCCCAATTTTTCTTTATTTTCTTTTTGTCCGTAAAGTGGAGAGAGATTTAAGTGTTAGATAAGAAGAAGAAGAAGAAGCAGTAAAAAAATTGAAGCAGTTTAAATTTTTGAATCGAGCCCCTAAAGGTCTAATTTAGATATAGTGGCTTACTTTTCAGTAGAGTTATATAAAGAATGTTAACCTTGACCAGATTGAATCTGAGATGTGGCTAAGAGTAGGGATGTAAGAGTTATAGAAAGAATGTTATCCCAATCAAACTAAATATGAAACTATCTAAGACTAAGAGGTTGTTCAAGTATTTTATACCGAGATGAAATTCTATCAAGTCACTTGATGGACGAGCCAACTGAAAATGTAAATTTTAGGTTTCTAGTTTATTTCAATTTACTATACTTAATGTTTTTTGTTTGTTGTCTTAAATATAAGCTTTATTACCTGCAGCATCTTTAGGTACTTAACTCTCAAGTTGTCTTTTTTTTCTCCTCTCAATTTTTTAGCTTTTTATATATTTTGTTGTATTCTCGCTTATCCTTGACAAGTATGATCATACAAAAAAAGGTGTACAAAGTTAGCCAATAGACAAAAAACATGTTTTAAGAAGTTAAATTGGCCAAATATGTTCTTTTTTGGCCAAGTAAGGGGAGGAAGCACGTGTGTCATGAACAACATTTAAGTCTTCTAGTTACCCTTATGTTGCAGTAATTGTTGAATGAAAAGGTATGCAAGGATCATGGCTGCTTCCTGACTCTAACAAGATTGAAGCATATAAGGATTGGTGGGGCTCAACCTGCTGAAATCTTTCCCATTTATTTGACCTTCGATTGTCATATCTTCATGCTTTTAGTTAGAGATATCATACATGGAGTTGTTTTGCATGTACAACCCTTAGGAATATTTCTAAGATGTGGATCTACTAAACTTATTTATCTCTCAGCTATGAAAATGCCAAATTACAGCTATGTTTCTAGTGAAAAACAATTCTTCTTACATAATGAAGTGGAAAATCGAAATTGGTGTGGTGGTTCAGTTTCTTGTGATTGTAGTGAGATGGGATGAGACAAACATGATTTTCGTATGCTTGCTATTATAGAGCATGGTTCTCTAAGTCGTCTTTTATTGCCTAAATCTAGTGAAGTAGACTATTGAAGATAGATGTATGTTAGATGTGATAGATTATCATCTTTATTTACCAATTGATAGTGTATCTACAACTTTAGTATAATCGACTTTTTATCTTCATTTGTCTACTCATATCTGAAATTGTTTTCGTTTTCACTAACTCTAAATATACTGAGATCTTGAGAAAGATGATTCTTTAATAAGTCTATAAGATGTTATGGGCTTTCTACATTATTATATTTTCGGACAACCTAGGAGTTGGATTCTAACAAAAACTTGATAGATCCTCCCTCACTCTTCAAATGCAAAAACAAATCATGAACATCCATCACAATCTCTAGTAATTGAAAAAATAGGAATTTGAAAAATACTCAAGATGCCTCTTTTCTCTTATTCCACTACAAGCTAGTCTTACCAACTCTTTTAACCTTAATAATATTAACCATACTACTAAGGAGGGTGACTAAACCTATGATTATTGCCATAGTTTGAGTGATGAGAATTGCTAAAACTATCTACTCATAGGTAGACTAACTATTGCATGTCTTTAGAAGTCAATACGTGTGACAAATATACAAAACCAATATGAGGATATTCATTAGTGTGCCTTTAGTGTGGATGTTGATAATAAGTAGTCTTTCGAGATTTCTAATGATCAAGGCAACATCACTACAAAAATGAAGAGCTACTTCAATAAATAAAAAAATGTTGGTAGTAGCCTTTGTTTCGCAATTAAGGACTTTACTAGCAAATTAAAATTGCTATAATACATTGTTGGGAAAGTTTTGCTAATTAAAACCTATTAGCAAAAATTATTCGCCAGAAAACTCTAAGTGGTTAGCTTTTTTTTGCCAATTAATTCAACCTCCATGCTAAATTATTGGGCAAAATAAATTTGCTCAGTTAGATTAATTTATATTTTACCTTCAATTTTATCATTCAATAAAAGAATATATAATTTTATTTTGGTTAAAATGATTATTTGCTAATTTAGATAATATAATAGATTTTTAATAACTATAACAATATTATTGCACGATATAATAATAAATAATACCATAAATATTTATATATAGAACTCAGTGCAACAATTATAAATTAAAAATGTATATATATTAAACAAATAAACTAAAATGTATATAATATAAAAAAGGACATCATAGAAGTGAAAAACATATATATTTTGTTCAAACACTAATGTCTAGGCATAGTCAAATACAGACAACAACAAAAAGAGAAATTGACCATCAAATTTACAAAAAAAAAGAATAAATAAAATAAAACACATACACATACACATACTCTTTGTTGAAGGCCTAACAGCTAAGGATAGGCAAAAAAACCAACCGAACTAAACAAATCTGTAAATCGAACCAAACCAAACCGAAATATTTGGATTTTTCTTTTAACAATTTGATTTGAAAACATTCAAATTAAACCAATCCAATCCATAAATTTATGGCTGATCTAGAAGGATAATTGAATTAATCTATTTTTGAAATATCCTAAATTTTATTAAGTTAATTAAGGAAGTACGAATCAAATAATATAATAATATCATAAAATTTGAACCAAATTAAAAGTTCAACTAAAAAGTGAAGTTAGATAATTTAATTAAGAAGATTAAATTAGATACATAGTATGGTTAGGTGAATTAGCAAATTTAAGGTAGAAATTAATTTCAACTAAAAGTAGAGATTTAAACTATACAAATTTTTCATTTCACTAGACCAAATAACTTAACAAGACTATGGTGTTGTTTTGAAACACATATAAGTAGTAAAAGTAACAACATATTCATGTTTTGTTCTTGTACATGAAATTCAACTTTTATTATGTTATTATGTTCATATATATGTTGATTTTATTGTTGTTATTATGCTAATTTATTATTCATATCTAACTAAATATATTTATTTATTTATATATAATCTTTAAAGCATATAAGCTCACCTGTTATTTATTTAATTTTATGCTTTACAATTTATTTATTTCATGATATTTTAAGACTAGTCTTTCTAGTCTTAGACTTGTCCATATCAAGTCAAAACAACATTTTCTTTCTTTCTTATTACTTTTAGGATTAGTCTATTCTTAGTCTCGAGATGCCTTGATGAAGCTAAGGCTCCCAATAGTTGACCGGGATACCTTGATAAAGTAAAGGTTCCCAATATTTGATATTTTTATTATCTTACTTATTATTATTTGCTTCTAGTATTTTCTCATATTCTTATTATTTTACTTGCTCATAATACATGCATCTACATAATGATATTATATCAACTAAATTTAAAAGTAGAATTTTACTTTATTAAAGAAACTTAGAACTAAATTTTCTATTATGTGACTTGTCATTAAATAATGAAGTTATTATCAATAACATAGAAATGGAATAATATAAGTTTTCTCAAATAACTAAGACAGCTTTACCAAGGAAATATAAGAAATAAACACTTTCTTTTTATATTATGGTAACCTAAGTTTTAGTAAAATAATTTGTTAGTATTCAAAGTTTTCACAAAAAAAGCTTAAGATTAAACTCTTTTTAACTTCATAACAAAACCAAGAAGCAAACTAGTTTTCAAAGTTAAGATAAAATCGACCCATAAAGTTATAAACCCACTTAGAAAAATAATGATTTTAAAGTTTTTAAAAAAGGAACTTATTTCCAAAGAATACAAGTATGATAAGATAAAAAACAAAGGATTTTATCAATAAAAATGATTCTTTTCAAATAAAATTTGTAGAGGAAATGAAATACCAAGTTTTAGAAAACAAGAACTTATATTGTAAACAAAAAATATAAGAAGAAAATACTTATTTTCTAAAACCATTCTAAATGCAAATTTATAAATAGGTTATCAACAACTTAATAAACTTTTGATAACTTTGATCTTTTAGCACCAGAAAAAAAAAATTATAAAAAACCAAAGTTAGAGGAAAATTTACCTGTTTTGGAAAAAGGAATGAGCAAAATAAAATAAGAATATACTCATTTATAATAACCTAGGAAAATACAAAGTTTCTTCAAAATACTTGAAAAGAAATTTGTCAAATTTAAGTTTTAACATTTCAAAATGAATTGTTTTATGAAATAAATTGTTAAGACATTACCATTAGAATTTTTGCCTATAAAGTGAGCTTATCTATATACTCAAGGGATTTATTAAACATATATATAAATATATTTTTACTAAAGAAAATGTAAATGAAGTTGAGTTGGAAAATTATTTCGTAAAATCTAAAAATATTCGTTTTGAATTTGTACCTTACAGTTTTGGAACCAAACGACCTTATATGAAACAAAAATAACCTTAGAAATGAATAGATCTTTTGAATAGATAGAAAAAAGTACATTATATGTGAAATTCCGAGTTAAAATGAGCAAGTTATGGCAATTTTAAATTGGAATTTCATTCTATACGATTTTGACGAATATAGTGAAATAGAATTAGAAAGTTTAAGTAAAATTTCTGCGAAATACTTACCCCAGATATTTCTTTTGTCTAGGCGACAAAGAATACGAGATTATCCTTCTTGAGGATTGCTACAACTAAAAAGATTGCGAAATGGACGAGTGAGTTATTCCTCTTAATTTCGTTACCTTGCTTGGGCTTGTAAAGTAGTGGCATTAGCATAATAAGAAAAGATAAAAATGGATATGTATAGAGAATTCAGAGATATGTATACATGTGATTCTATACTTATGTGTGAAATGAGAATTAAGAATATCACAACTTTAAATTACCTGTTTTAAGTGTTTTATTTACTTACTTATATGATTGCTTATTGCTTGCAAATTGATTGATCACCCCCTAAATAAACCTTAATAAGGTTTGGCTGAAGAAAAATAAAACGCTCACACATAGCATTCATCGAGTCACATCTCTTTCAGAAGGCTACTACTTCTATGTGTAGAGTTGGAATGATTGTTATCGTTGTGGGACACAGGCAATGTTCCTTCCTAGAGAATCCAAATCGCTCGGGAAATACGACTCTAGGTTCGGAGCCGAACCAACTAAACGCTTTGGGTGGGGATCGAGGGACTAGTAATAGAAGGTCGAGGATCTTCATCAACAATTCCTTAACCTTTGATACGGAGGGGTAAATCGTTCTATATATGGTTTCTGGATAACTACATATATTTATGAAATCACATAATTGTTGCATTGTATGCATAGCATATGTGTGAATATTTAAATGAACTTATTTGAAACCATGGTGCGAATAAAAAAGAATACCTCACTAAGCTAGTTGTAAGCTTATACCCCCATAGATTTTGTTGAAACATGTATACCCATGGCTTAAATGGAAGATCATGACATTAAGGAAGTCATGGAAAGATGTTAAACTTTTATGAAGGCAATGGGAACATAGATGAAGTTACTTTGTAAGGTTCCTTATATGTAATCTATGCCATGTTAGTGTTATGGATATTTCTAAGAATTGTATTTATTTTGACTTGAAGACAATAGAGGGATATGCTCCTAAGAATTGTAATTTACCATGTTTATGTTTTATGTTAAGTATTCTCTTTGCCTTGTTACTTAATTATTATCAATATAAATTGCGATATCCCGATGCGTTCATTTGGTTGTGATGTATGCCTTGCACATGATATGGAAGCCTTTGCGTGACTGAGGTAGTCATTCCCAGGCTTTAGTATTGTGTACGATAGACTGACACGTTTAGGGTATCCCTTAGGGCATGACATATATCTATATCTATATCGAAACGATATTTGTAAATATATTTGAATTGTATTTATATTTTATCTATATTTGATCTTTTCATAAGAACTACCAACTTTTTTTTTATCTATTTCTTGATAAGCAGTTTGTTACAAAAAAAGTTTTAAAAGTGTCTGTATTTTCCGGAAAAAGCGAGCCAAACAAACCTTATGCAAGTTGTGCTTATACCTTTATAGATTTCTTTTGACGTAGGTATACCTATGGTTGTACCCTAGCAGAATTTTACCTCAGGTAATTGATGACTTAGATTAGGTAGCTTTTGAAGGAAGTTTACGATAGGGTTTTGGAGTAGACTTCCACAAAAATCTCTTTATGTAGTAGCTAGTTCTTTTGAGATAGACTCACTTATTTAGAGGACCTGATGATATGTAACTTTTAAGACTTTGACAAAGGTATGCCCCTTTAAGATGTAAGAAGTATGATCTCTCAAGTTCTATAATTTATGTTTAGAAATTCTTATATGCTATTATATTGCTATCTTCTTAAATTGCATGACTCCATTGGCGTCCCCTATTATTGTGAAAATACACCTTACACATAATATCAAAGTTTTTGAGTGACTATGTAGTCATTCCTAAGACTTAATGTTGTGTGCGGTGGACTATATAAATCCCTAGATTGTATTCTAAGTAAATGCTTAAACCCTAGAACCAGAAGCCAACCGGAAACCCTAAAGTCAACAAGTCTATAACAAACCATAGTGAATCTAGATCTGGAAATCATGCGGTCTCAACCCTTAAACAATAAATTTGTGGCAATCATAGATTATAGTCTGTAGTAATATAGTAAACCTTAAAAGGATCAAATTCATCAAAATATAATTTGTTTCGGACCTGAACAGGACAAGTTTTTAAAATTGTAATAATATGATGATTCATAAAATATCAATTTTAGAAATTTTTTTGGTATCTAAAAATATCAGATATAGCCAATTTACGAGTATTTACTTTACTATCGATATTAAATTGTCATGTCTACTATTTAAGTTACTATTCTACACTATTAATTACTATTTTACTATCTCTACTTTTTCTTACTACCTTCTTACAACCTATACACATATTTCTTACAATTTTCATTCCCAATACTACTTTATATATTTCATATTACATATTACTTACTTTTCATTATAAAAATACAAAATAAATAAATTTCTCTCTCTCTACACTCCCAAATTGGTGCCTCCCCCTCTTATCTATCTATTTTTTTTTATTTAACTACATCTAATTTCCCTCCACATTTATCTATAAATACCCCCCTCTCTCTTCATTTCTTTCACATCTCTCATTCACATACCAAAACTCTCTCAAAATCACTCCACAATTCTTCTCTCCAAAATTTCTTTTCACAACACTCTCTTCTTCTCATAAAACCACTATCTACATACAACTGCCAATACTCCATTTCTTCTTCTTTCATCTACGTTTAACTTTAGGTAAACTTCCAAACCCCTTCTCTTTTCTTCATGAAACATAACATGAAAATTTTGTTATTTTGATTTTTAAAACCCTATGAGCTTTATGCTAGGGATGAAATCATGAAAATAACAACTTGATCATGTCCATATTCAAAACCATTGTTAATTACAATATTATTATGTTCTTGTTTTATTATTGTTCCTAATCTAACTCCTATATGCTATTAAGAATAATTATGTATATATATTCTAAGAGCCTATAAGCTCACTAACATAACCTTTTATTTATTTATGCTCTTTATTTCTTGCAATTTATTTATTTCATGCAATTTATTAAAACTAGTCATTCTAGTATTAGACTTGTCATTATCAAGTTAAAACAATTTTTCTTATTTCTTTTTGAACTTGTCCATAATCTAAGTTTAGAAGTCTTGAAATAAATCTAAGACTCCCATGATTTTCTTATTTGTTTTCTTGTTTTTCTTTTTGTAACTTGCCCATGTCTAAGTCTAGGAAGTCTTGATACAAGCTAAGACTTCTCAATACTTGACCTTTATTTATGTGCTTATCTAATTTCTGTGTCTATTATATTTTATATGATTTATTTTTTTATGTTACTTAGCTATAAGTTCACATTCATGCATGCTCATAATATTGTTGTCTTAATAAAATAAAAAGAGTCTTTTCTTTGATAAAGAAAATACGACTAAGCTCTTTATAAAAATAATTTTGTCACTTAGGAAAAATTTCCATTAAAAACTCAGAAGTATGTTTCAACAAAATTCTCTTTGAAAATTTAGCAAGTTCATCATAAAATTATTAGTGTTATTATTATGCAAGACTTCTTCAAGATTAATTGAATAGTTTCACTACTCTTTCACTTTCAAACCACTAAAAATAAAATTTATATTAGACCTTAATGTTGATAATTCTTTGTTATGCAAATTTTTCTTGAAACTTATTTATAAGATTAACACCAACACTTTAATAAACATTAAGAACAAGACAATTTTTTTTTTTCAAGTCAAGCTAAAATCAACTCACAAGATAAAAATCTGCTAGAAAAAAAATTTATAGATAACTTAAAAGACCAAATTTTTTTTGGAAATAAATTTATCTTTGAAAAGTTAAGGAAATATAGTTATAACAATAAAACACTTATTTATAATAACTTTTTTTTGTTTTCTTTTCAACAACTTAAAAGAAATTGTCAAAGCTTCCACTTTTCAAACTCCTAAATAAGTTACTTTATGAAAAATCATTGTTGAGACGACATTATTAGAATCATGCATATAATATGAGTTTATATATGTATAAAAAGGATTTTTCAACTATACATGCTTACTATGGGATTTTTGGATAAGGAAAAGCTTAGAAATTTTTCATTTTTAGGGCTGAGAATTTTGTAACAGTTATATACCGACTCGTTTTGCAACCCAAAAGGCTTAATATGATAAAAATAACCTTAGAAATAGATAGATCTTTTCAATTAGGTAGCAAACAATATATAATATGTGAAATTTTGAGTTAAAATGTGCAAGTAATAGCCATTTTAAGTAAGGAATTTTGCACCAGCTGAATTTTGACAAACATAGTAAGCTAGAATTAGCAAGTTAAAGTAGAATTCCCTCGAGATACTCGTTTTTGGTATTTCTCTTGTTTAGGTGATGTGGAGGAGGACTTCTCCTATCCCAAAGATTACTTTGACTAGTGGATTTTTCGCACCATGGCCGAGTGAGTTTATTTCCTTAAATTTATGCTTATGTTTTTGCTTATAGTATAGTGGCACTAGAATAGGAAAAGATAAAAACCAGAAAGTGCATACACCTTATATTATTGCTTGAAATTATACTAAGTATATCGATGCTTGAATTATTGATAATCATATGGTTGTTTTAGTATTATATTGGAGTGTCTGCAAAATTCTATGATCACCAATAAGCTACTTATTATTATGCTAAAAGAATCTAATCAAATGAAATTATGCATATCACGAAGTGAGTCACATTACATTCATTACTATACCTTTAGTGGAACGAGAGCATAGTAATGAGGTAAGCAGGGGCTTGAAAATCTACATTAATCATAATGGTGAGTAGTAGTTGGAATGAACTACATTTTAACGGCTAGTAGTAGCCTGAATGAACTATAAAATCTTACTTGTCAACCATGGTCTTTTAGGGCCTAAAATACCTAACCCCGAATGGAAGGCGTAAATCCATTCAATATATAATTTTTGGTTAATCTTGTGTATTATTTGCTCATGTGTTTGTTGTACTTCATATGTTTGTATAATTAACTTATTTGATTATTGGCTGTATGAGTACTTTATTATGAAATATTTCTTACTAAGCAAGTAACCATACACCATTTAGATACCTTTTGCAACTCCCATTTTTATGGCTGAAGCCCTAGGAGTATTTTACTCAAGTACCATCTTTTGAAGTTCAGGAGCTTTTGGAAAGAAGTCATGGCCTAGAAGTAGACTTATACTTCTATGGAAATATCCAGTGTATGTCTTTTTGAAAGATAGACTTTGATGAACTATATATACTTTTGATGGAGGAATGCCTTTGATATTTGTAAGACTCCTTATATTGTAATTAAGTTGTAATGTTATGATTTCCATTCTTAATTGTTATTGTGTATATCTCCTTAAACAACTTGTTTCAAATTATATCTCTATGATTGTGAAAGTATGCCTTACACCTTGTATCGAAGCTTTCACATTATGGAGGTTGTCATTCTTAAGCTTTAATATTACGTATGACGGACTGTCACATTTATGGTACCATTTGGGGTATGACAAATGTCATGTTTAGGATACTCTTAAGGCATGACAGTTTAAGTTATATTAAAGCAGTAAGAATTAGAAAAGACAAAGGAATTAGACTTTAGAGACTAAGTAAAGAAGATAGTAAATGCCTTAGGTATAGATAAAGGAGAATAGAAATTGAACTTTAAGGATTGACTTTCTTATTTTGTCAATAGATCACCTTGAAGAAGTGAAGGGTAAGGTCAAAGAATTAAGAAGAGCATTGAAGAGACTTTCATGGAATATTGACTGAGACTTAGATTGTTGTGTGAAGACTTTACTTTGGTAGGAAGACCTTGATCTATCAAAGAAATGTTCAAACTTTGCAAGAGAGACTAAGGCATACAATGTCGATAGATCTGGAAAATATGATTAGACACGACCTTATGAGAAAGGAGAACTGTCAGGCTTAGAGGTAATCTATAGCATTGAAAGGATCATGGCTTATTTCCATGGAGAACCTATGATACAAGAGATGACTTTAGTTTTGAGAAACAAAGGAACCCTTTCCTTTCCAAATTTCTGAATCCTAGAAAGCACTTAGACCCTTCTTCGTCCACGCAAATGACGAGCTTGTTAGCCATAGCCAATGAATGAAAGCTGATCATGAAGGGCGCTTCTATTGGTATGGAGTGTACCGGAATATCCTTGTATAACCTTTGACTCAATACCAACCAATGCCCCCTCTACCAAGTGTTAGATGGTATGGAGATGTGTCGAAAATTGGCCATGCAAGAGGACGATGAGAAGAAGAAGAAAAGACCTAGAATAAGACCTTGAGGAAGAGCCTAAGGAGAACCATGAAGAGGACTCAAGTGTGCTATACTTAAGAGCCAATTACACTCCAAGTGAAGCTTCCTTATCGAGTTGATCCCATACGCCCATGCCAAGCCAAACCATTGAGGTAAGGACTCCAAAAATAAATAGTCGACAGGACCATAGAATTTTCCTAGGTTTTAATAGAATAGCCCTCAGATGTAACAATTTCTAGTTTTTACTTTCTTAAAACAGTTTTTGTGGATTAATAGCAAAATTAGGATTAACTTACCTATTAATCATAATTTAATTTTTTCTGACTTTAGTAGGGCGGTGACTGCAAAGCTTCTTTTTAAAGAAATAATTTTTTTTCTTTAATTCTTAATCGAGGGCTTATGTCAAACAGGTTAAGGTTTAATGTAAATCTGATTAAAAGAAATTAACCTAGAAACCAAGATCGAAGCTCAGCAAGTACCATCTAAAGAGTACAATGGAATAAAAATAATGTTGTATTAAAGAATGCAATAATCTTAACAAATATTTAATCACTCCAATATAGACGATGACTACATAATGGATGTCTCATTCAATGCTATATTAGTTTTTAGCAGCATTTAAAAAAAAATGGAAAATTGAATTTATTTATAATCTATCACAAATTATGTCTTCGAAAAATAGTTAACTTTTACGTCTTCTCGGATCATATCACCGTACAAATAAGCATTAATAAATGCTTTTTGACTTTTCAGAGCAAGTAAAAGGGATCAATGTTGAATGGATCGAATGTTGGGTTGTTAAAAGCTGTGGACCTAGTGAAAGCAAATGGATGGAATAATGTTGTAATTGAGACTAATGTAGCTAACGTTGTCAAGTCTTTAATGGGCTCCGGCTTGTCTAGTCATTGGAATCTAGGTCTTTGACAGTGGATATTAAATCAGATTTTCCTCAGTTTGTTTCCTTTTGTTATATTCCTAGAAACCTAATACGGCAGCGGATTGGGGAGCGAGCTTTACTAGAAAAGCGATGTATCCTTCGAATGGGTGGACCTTGTAATCCTCTATATTATGTTAATAAAATTTGAATTGTCTCTTTGGCAAAGTAGTACTGTTTAATTATGGTTGGGGCATATAACATATTGTAAACAGGACTATCCCATTTTTCTTACAACCTGAAATGCATTACTCTTCATCATCGAAAGTCGAAACCAACTATTATTGAATTGCTTGTAAACACAACTATTATTTAAATTCCTTTCAATGAAACTCCTTGGTGCATACTTTGGAATAAAATAAACATAATTTGGGAATTCGCACAGAATATAAGAAAGCTAATATATAAATATTACTAAAATTGATGAAAAGTTTTATGTAAAAATAGAAAAAAGAATGTTTTCTCTATCAAAATCTGTATTAGTATACTATCAATGTCCTTTAGGAATAAAATCATAAACATAATTAAATGCTTAAACATACTTTGATAATACAATATATTGAAGTGCCAATTTGAAATTTACTCTTTAGGATATTTTTGTTTCATCTTTTTCTTATCAGTTTGATATCTTATTTCTGTTATTTTCAAATAGATATATATTAATGACAAAAAGTTTATAGATATATATTATAAAATATATAGAAATAAAAAAAAAACATACATATTTATTCATAAACAAACCAAAAATACATATGTTAATCAGATACAGTTATTATATAGATAAAAATCAAACAACCAAGCAAACCCTAAATATTCCACCATAAAAATGCAACAATTTTCAGGAGACAAAATGAATCAAAGCAACATTTATTGTGATGGACAAGATGAAGCGCAATAAATGTATCAGCCTGTCGGGCAATTTGAATATATATTGATGTTAAATTACTGTATTAGTGAGAAGCTTAATTATTGGGCTATATCTCAAACATCTGATAAGAACCAAATTGATAAACTTTTTCACGTTACAGTAATTATGTATTATTATACACACCCAACCTGGAATATACAATAATTTCTGTTTTATCTTAAACATTGTCATGAAAAAATTAATTAGAGCCTTTGCTTCTTACTTGGAGACAATTATATTATTTTCAATTTGCAAGACGCGTAACTCCAGTATATAATTGAAAATAAATTACCATAGTTTAATATTTTCCACTAGTACTTTATGAGTGAAGTTGTAAAAGTTTACTGGACATTTATGATAATTTCTCTTTTGGATTTTATCGATGTACAGCGCGTTTAGAAAACGCTTTAATTTTTTAAATATTGATTATGTATTTTATCGAAAAAGTGAATAATCAAAAAGTGGAAAATTTACTATTTAATTTCTTAATAATTGCTCTTTGAATAGCTATTAGTATGCTACAGATATCATGTTTATGGGAAAACATTTAGGGGTCTTAAATACCGAATAATATATTAATAAAAGATATTAATGCACTTGCCCTAAATTCAATAGATTGTGTTTGGGTTTATACGAACTTGATTCACGATAGAAGTTTTCTAAACATATTTATTTGAAACCAAAATATACTTGTATGGATTAACAGTGTGTTTGAACCTAAGGGAAGGTATAGAAACAAAAGAAAAAGTGGAAATGCATGGAAAATAGGCATTTGAATAGTGTAATAGAGTACACAATAGACATGTTTCAAGAAGTTGAATTGGTCAGATATGTTCTTTTTTCGCCAAGTAGGAGAAGGGAGCGCATGAGTCATGAACAACGTCGAGTTCATCTAATCACCCTCATGTTGCGGCAATTGTCGAATGAAAAGGTAAGCAGGATCACGGCTACTTCTTGACAATAACAAGATTGAAACATATAAGGATTGTTGGGGTTCAACCTCCTGAAATCTTTCTCATTTATTTAACCTTCGACTGTCGTACCTTCATGCCTTTAGTTGGAGATATCCTACATGGAGTTGTTTGGCTTGTACAACCCTTGGGAGTGTTTCTGAGATGTGGGCCTGCTAAATTTATTTATCTTTCAGCTATGAAAATGCCAAATTACAACTATGTTTCTGGAGAAAAACGATTCTTCTTAAATAATGAAGTGGGAAAGATTGAAATCTGTGCGGTGGTTCGGTTTCTCGTGATTGGAGTAAGATGGGAGGAAGACAAACATGATTTTCATATGCTTGCTAGTATAGAGGGTGATTCTGTAGGTCTTCTTTCGTTGCCTGGATCTGATGAAGTAGGCTATTAAAGATAGATGTATGTTGGATGTGATAGATTATCATCTTTATTTACCAATTGGCAATGTATCTACAGCTTTAATATAATCAATTATTTATCTTCATTTGTTTGCTCACATTTGAAATTGTTTTTGTTTTTACCGATTCTAAATACACTAAGATAAGTCTATATGATATTCTGGGCTTTCTGCATCAATATATTTCTAGGCAACATGGGAGTTGGATTCTACCAAAAACTTGATAGATCCTTTCTCACTCTTCAAATGCAAAAAGTAATCATGAACATCCATCAGAATCTGGTACATGAAATAACAAGAATTTGAACAATACTCGAGGTGCCCTTTTCTCTCATTCTCACTGTGGGGTGTTACCACTTCTTTTAATCTTAATAATATAAATCATTCTACTGAGGAGGGAGACCAAACCTATGATTACTGCAATAGTTTGAGTAATTAGAATTGCTAAAATGTCCACCCATAGTTTAGACTTACCATTGCATGTCTTTAAAAGTTGTGAAAAATATACGAAGCTGAGGATATTCATTAGTATGCTTTAGTGTGGATGTTGATAATAAGCAGTCTTTTGATATTTCTAATGATCAAGCCAACATCATTACAAAAATAAAGAGCTACTTCAATAAAAATTTGTTGTTGGAGTAGCCTTTATTTAGCCATCAAGGATCTTGTTAGCAAATTAAAATTGCTATAATACATTGTTGGGAAAGCTTTGCTAATTAAAAGCTATTAGCAAAAATTATTTACCAAAAAGCTCCTAGCAGCAAACTATTTTTGCCTATTAACTCAACCTCTATGCCAGCTTATTGGCAAAATAAATTTGCTACTAAGATTAATTTATATTTTATCTTCAATTTTATCATTCAATAAAAAGAATATGTAGTTTCATTTTAGTTAAAACAATTACTTGTTAATTTAGATAATATAATAGAATTGTAATAATCTATAGTAATATTATTGCATGATATAATAAAAAAATGATAATATCATAAATATTTATATATAGAACTTAGTGCAACAATTAAAAATTAAAAAATATATATATATAATAAAAAACTAAAATGTATACAATTAAAAAAAAGAAACACATCATAAAAGTGAACAACATACATATTTTGTTCAATCACTAATGTCTACACATAGCCAAATAAGGACAACAACATACAAAAGAGATTGACCATCAAATTAAAAATAAAACAAAATAAAACAAACATACATATACACACTTTTTTGAGAAGGCTTGATAGCTAAATGTAGGTAAAAAAAACCAACTGAATCGAATCAATCCATAAATTGACCAAACCAAAAGAAAATATGGTTTTTTTTTTTTTTTTACAATTTGGTTTGGAAATTCCAAACTGAACCAATCCATAAATTTATGATTGGTCTAGAAGGATAACCAAACCAATCTGTAAAATCGAATTAATCTGTTTTGAAGTATCATAAATTTCACTAGGTTAATTAAGGATATGTGAATTAAATAATACAGAGATATGGTAAATTTAAACCAAATTAAAACTTAAACTAAAAAGCTAAGTTAGATAATTTTATTAAGTAGATTAAATTAGATACATAGTATGGTTAGGTGAATTAACAAATTTAAGGTAGAATTTAAATTCAATTGAAAATAGAGATTTAAACTATACAAATTTTTCATTCATCATGCCAAATAAATTAAACCAAATCCAAATATTAATTTAACCATTTACCTAAATTACAAATGTCCAATTTCTAATTTTTTCAATTTCAACAATTTCCTTTAACTCAATACCTGAAATTTCCCAACAACCTAAATTTTGACAAAACACATATTCCAACCACTAATTAGCAAAATCAATTGTACCTGCTTCAAATTTTCTAAATTGAAAATTTAAATTAATTTAATAATTTCTTAGGCCATTTAAACACTTAATTACATCATGAGGCTCTAACCATTCGCCAACCCAACCAACTTAAAAATATTCTAGAAGCCTACATATCACCATTCTTATCCATATTATTTTTAGCAAAACTTTTAGCTCCAATATTATCCATTTTTCCACCTACAATGCTTTAGAACATTCCTAAAAGTTACCATCTAATGTCCTTGTATTTGTCCAACTCTTTTTTGCAAATAAAATAAAATAAAAAAAAATGAACCCTTAAAGTTCACACGCTCATAGCCTCCATTTCTAGAGGAAAAATCCTCCATTTTTACTCCCAAAATAAACCACAAAACCATTCATCATTTATAAGACCTACTAGCATACTAATATGGATTAACAATTGATTCAAACTAACAAACCTTCATGCACATCATCAATTGTCTCATCAGTCTTGATTTAAAAATTTTTAAATTCACCACATAAAGACTAGTTTTAGTGTGTTTTAATCATGTAGATCCTTTATGAGTATTTTCTAAATTGTCCCAAATTTCTTTACCATATCTATAAGTGCAAATTCTACTAAAATCACTCTCATTTAAACTACAATTAATATATTCATTGTTATTTTATTTAATTGCACTTTTCTTTTTCAACCTGTGTAGATGTATTTCATCTTTACCCTATATTACTATAGGACCATTTTCTACTATTCTTCACAAAGACATTTTTTGCTTTTATAAAAATGGTCATTCTACACTTCCATATGCATAATTAGTGTCGGTTAGGATAATGTCTATTTATAACTTGTCCTTTCATGAAAACTGGTATGTTGCTAGCCATTTTTAATACTCTAAATATGGTTAAGCACTTTAAACAAGAGTCTTAACTCTTATTTTTGTAGAAATCTAGCACAACTAAGGAATGGAAACTACACACTAATTTTTTCTTTTCAAGAATGTAATTCTTAATTATACAAAACAACCAAGTAAACAATAATAATATAAAGTCCAATAATAAAAGAGTGAGGGCTGGAAGAGACAGCATTGGGTTTAACGTAGAGTTTAGTCCACTCTCTAGTCTCCATGGCCCATAACGATTCCTTATTCAATGAGGACTTCACAATTCATTCAACACAAGAACAAGCCATAGTGCTCAACTGGAGATATACCACAACATAAACACAAATTATTTGAGTTGTGCCTTTACAACAATCTCTTAAACACTCTAAACATAACCTAAGATTCTACTATTCACTCATAAACAATTTAGCAGTACCTTAAAATGGATAGCAAGACCACAAACATATAAACTACTCAACTCTTGGGATAAAGGCAGGACAAGTGCCTGTACTTTCAATTTTTCAAAATTTAGTATCTAATCTTTAAATTTTGGAAAATTAGTGCCCGTACTTTCAAATTTTGTACGATTTAGTGCCTTTGTTAAATAATATTCAATTGACAATTTATTTTGTTGATAAGATAATGATAGACACTTAGTCAAAACTAGCTAAAATCTAAAAATGTAGTGCTAACTAGCAAATAATTATCATAAATTGAAATTACAGCATTTGGTTTATCATAATCTTATCATCAAGATAGATGTCTATCAAATATTATTTAACAAAGGCATTAAATTACACATACGAAAGTATGGGTACTAATTTGCTAAAATCTAAAAAAAAGACACTAAATTGTTAAAAATTAAAAATATTGATACTTGGTCTGTCATTATCCCCTCAACCGTCTCACTTTGTAAACTAATACAATTTACACAAATAATCTTTTGAGAGTATTTGCAAGACTTTGTATGCAATTAATAAGCTTAACTTGCTTCTTACAACTTCCCAAACATTTGTATTTATAGCCTCTTCAAGTCTTCTAGCTGTTGCATAAATTGCACTAAGTTTTAGCCTTGTAATAAATACTTCAATGGCTATTTTCCTTAAACTTGTGCTTGGACATATGATAGTCCCTAGTATCTGGATGCTAGGTCATTGATAGCTTCAATACTCTTTTGTATTTTAGATATATCTCTCTCATTTGGACTCTGATTAAGGTGATTCAAGATGCTACGAAAAAAGTTAAAGAGAGATGTATAGCTTTTGTGTTTTAAGCTTTAGAAAATTCCAAATAAAACAAGGTCTAAAATATATTTGAATCATGCTGCAATAACAAGCACAAATAAATTTAAAGGAAAACAAGTTCAAACATATCCAAAACTAATTGACTGCTTGGCTTACTAATTATGTGTAACTTAAATATAGTTGAGGTTTTTGTGCATTCTGTTTTCTCATCAAACATACGTTGAGCACACATGTTCAATTGTGTATGGCTTGATGATGTTTAATGATGGTGCAATTAGTTTGCATGTCTTTTAATTTTGGTACACGTATATTGGATGCATGACATAAAATTTGTTATTTTGTTCACTAGATATATATTACATGTTAGGATGTATAGTATGTATAAATAAGTGTATTTTTACAAATCTTAAAATCATAAAGATCCTTGCTGTCAAGGTTAATGTTGAATTTTATACCTTAACTTTGTCGAAAAATGCCATTAGATACATAAACTTTTAAAAGTTCAATTTCAATACCTAATTAAATTTTTAGACTATTTTTGGTACGTCATTTAACTATGTTAACTCTGTTAATAACATTAGTATCTTATCATCTTTTGTTTATATTTTCATTCTGATGTGGCAACTTATTAATATTTATTTATATTTTCATTATAATTTATTATATTTTATTATAATTAATATTAATCTATTTTTAAAAGAATTTCAAACTTGCATTCAAGCTCAAGCCCATATAAGCTGGCAACACAAGTCCATAGTTTCTTTATAAACTTTTCTTCTTCAATCGTACTTTGCTCTAATTTTGTCTTCTGTACAAGTCCTTTTTACAAAGTTTTTTTCTATATGGGACTAATAACAAAGTAAAAACCATTGGTCAAAAAGCTATTTAACAATTTAGACATTTGATTATTGACTAATCAAATTGAAAAAGGGACATACCTATTTGCATTAGCAACACAATTGGTCAAGTATCAGGAGCAATTGGGACCTTCATAGCAAGTATTACACTTAACACACAGGCTTTCCATCAATAAGGACATTTGTCGACTAGGAATTTTATTCTAAAAATACAAAAATAAAAGAAATTACAAAATCTTAAAAAAAACAAATATTTTCTTTATTCTTTGTTAGTAGTATTTTTTGTTATTCGCTCATAGCTAGCTTCTTTTGTTTTTCTTTTTACAAGTGTTTATTGGATTGTGGAAGTCACCAGGTTCCATAAGCTCATTTTTTAGCTAAGGATATTATAGGGTGATGAAAAAGCATCGATGATCATTAAATGATTTGGAGCTTGATAAGTGCCTTCAAGAGATTATCGTTTTAGCTAAAACTCCATGAGGATCTCTAATCCCTACCATCTACTTATTATTCAATTACTTATGAGCTTGCAAAGATATAAGTTGGGGGTGGGTGTCATGCTATTGAGTAGTTGAGGTTGGCTAGTTAATGGGAATTGTGTGTTGAGAAGCGTAATTAAGCTGTTGAATTTTCTGGTTGTCTTTAAATACATGGTTGTTGTTCGATGGTCTTATCATGGTTATTGTTATTTACATACTATATGTGTTGGATATCAATTGTAATGAGCAGATTTGTTGTGCTTTAATTGTGTTTGTTGGCTAAATTCTTTTCAGAGAAGAACTACAACATTGCTATGTGTTGGTCTTTTCATGATTTATGTTGGCTACGCCATATTGTTGGTCATGGTTACTGCATGTATGTGATAAATTTTAGAGTGGAAAGAGCTGAGTTGTGTTGTTAGCTAGTCATTTTTGTGTATTTGTTAATTGGACATTGCTTTGTTTCTGGTGGTCATGTATATTATACACGAAGGATGAGCTGCTTTAAGTGTTTTTATTCTTGTGTGCTTAACTAGAGTGCAGTTGATTCATACAATTCTTATATTTGCTTCCTGTGCACTAAATTTTGGAAAAATGAACTTATGTTGCATCTCATGCAAAACAAAATGGTCCAAATTTTATTTTTATTGTAAGGATAAATGAGAGATAATGGAGAGAAAGACTTTTAGAAAGAAAAATTTCGATGACCTTTATGAAAGAGGAAAAAAAATTCTCTTCACATATGGAGAGATTTGGAAGGAAGTTGCATAAAATGACAAAAGGACTCTTTCGCTAAAAAGGAACTTTAAAATTTTAGGGACATTGTAGTGCTTAAAAGTTTTTAGCTAACTTTTAATTCACAATCAGTCTCTCCTATTTCCTTTCTATCAAAACAAGTAATTTTCCCCTATTTCCTTTTCTTATAGGTCCTTTCTCTCACTTTCGTTCCATTTTTTTTCCCTTTCCATTTCTCAAATATAACATAAAAATTTGGCAAAAAGGAAAAAAAAAAATGTCCATTGTCTTTGTTTTCTCCAATAAAATTTCATGTAATGGAAGTGAGGATTTCTGTTCCTATCTATTGTTTGTATGGTACAATACTAATAGAATGACATATCACGCATGATATGTTATTTTCATTGTGTTGATATTTTCCCATAAAAAACTAAAAATATTTGACCACATCAGGTCTCATTTAGAACTGAATTCGAAAAAAGCGATGAAATATATATCATAAAATAAAAAGCAATTTATTTGTATAGTTACATAAAAGAACTCGGAAAACAAGATTTTTACTTCTTCGAACTCCCAAAAGAGTAATTAACTTGAAAATAACTAAGAATAATATGATTATCCGAGTCTAATGCCCGTTGAATTATCATTAAAACATGGTTCAAAGTGCCAAATTCAGCCGCCCACCTTGACAGTAAGATTGAAGTGCTGAAAGTCTAGGAACAGAAAATACAGCTGGCCCATTCTTTCAATCCCATACAAAATCCATGCTTCACGAAGGTTGTTTGTCGCTTCGTGGACCAAAAAGCCCCAAAATCGTGGAACACCACTGAGGATTCTTGCGAGATTTTCCTCCTTTCACAAACAGTAGATAGAGAGAGTCCAAATAAACATTTGACTGGTGCAGGATCCATCCGAAGAAAATATTTATGTAAAATTGTAAATCGAAATTTTTATAGATCCTGGTATAAATCGTTAAATATATTCAAAGTGATCACATAATAAAATACTTTTAAAAACAATATATATATATATATAAATAGAACTTTTATAGTCCCATCGTGTTAAAAGAAATATAATAATCAAAATATTAATATTTTAATAATTCATGACCGAATAAAATGTGAACCATTAAATAGTGATAGAACTGATCCTGTCAAAATTAATAACCGAATCATAAAATTTCCTATAGTTAAAAATATAGTATAATTATTATTTATTTGGCTTGAATTGTGGAGTAGGTGTTAGGGTCCCATGACTCCAATTCATTTATTGAAATGTCTTGATAGATTTAACTTGATAGGTTCAAAACAAAGATCATTAGACTAGTCTACTATATCCAATCCTTTTTTTTTATATATATTACTCTTAATACACTTTTTTTATCTAATTATTTTTAACGACATATAAATAATTTATCATCATCTCTTATTTTTTTCCCTTTTATAATAATTAAGATTTTATCATTTTCTTCCCTTTAATTATCTAAACATATCAAAAATTTAATTTTTAAATAATTTATTCACTCAATTTTCTTTTCTTCCACAATAATTCTTTTCCTAATTCATGCCTAACAAAGTGTAAATGGTGAATTCTTGATCACGTTATTTGACAGTAAGATTGAAATGCTGAAAGTCTAGGAACAGAAAACACAGCTGGCCCATTCTTTCAATCCCATACAAAACCCATGCTTCACGAAGGTTGTTTGTCGCTTCGTGGACCAAAAAGCAGCCCCAAAATCGTGGAACACCACTGAGGATTCTTGCAAGATTTTCCTCCTTTCACAAACAGTAAATAGAGATGGTCCAAGTAAACATTTGACTGGTGCAGGATCCAACCAAAGAAAATATTTTTGTAAAATTGTAAATCGAGTTTTATAGATCCTGGTATAAATCGTTAAATATATTCAAAGTGATCACATAATAAAATACTTTTAAAAACAATATATGTATAGAATTTTTACAGTCCGATCGTGTTAAAAGAAATATAGTAATTAAAATATTAATTATTTTAATGATTCAATCATGATCGAATAGGATGTGGACTATTGGATAGTGACAGGACTGATTCTATCAAAATTAACAACAGAATCATAAAATTTCCTATAGTTAAAAATATAGTATAATTATTATTTATTTAGTTTGAATTGTGGAGTAGGTGTTAGGGTCACATGACTCAAATTCATTTATTGGAATGTCTTGATAGATTTATATTACTCTTAACACACTTTTTTTTTGGGAAAAGGAAATTAATATTACTTTTTTAAAAAAAAATTACAAAAATGCCACTAGGATAAAAATAATCCCAAAAATAAACAAGTTGAACTCGTCTCTTGAAGAGACGAGGTCATTAGTCAGTGCAAATACACCAACCTCGTCTCTTCAAGAGACGAGGTCGGCCACTAATGACCTCGTCTCTTCAAGAGACGAGTTTAACTTGCCTATTCTTAGGATTATTTTTTCATCTTATGGATTTATGTAATTTTTTTTGAAAAGATAGTTATTTTTTTTCTTAATCCCTTTTTTTTATCTAATTATTTTTAACGATATATAAATAATTTATCATTATATGTTATTTTTTTTCTTTTTATAATAATTAAGATTTTATTCATTTTTTTCCTCTTAATTATCTAAACATATAAGAAATTTAATTTTTTAAATAATTTATTCACTCAATTTTCTTTCCTTCCACAATAATTTTTTTCCCTAATTCATGCCTAACAAAGTGTAAAAGGTAAATTCTTGATCACGTTATTTGACATGTTTTATAATGTTTTTGCCAACGTGCCCCATGTGTTTCTTAATTTCACCGACGGCTAGTGCTCTTCTTGGTTTCCCTAGTAGATTCATATTAGAGCAACGCGTAGCGTATTCGTTCGGATGCTTTGTATTGAAAGTAACAAAAACATTTACGTTATTTTGATTTTCAGTCATATCCTAAATCATTCGATTTCAATTATTAATATATTTCCTATTGTCAAGGAGCAGATTCATAAGATGATGTCACTTTTCTTTATTATTCAATTTAATTAATGTAAATATTGTTTGTCCAATTCTGCATTACCTACACCTACCTATGACCAATTTGGCCTACGATGCGGTCAACATTGAGCACCAATTTAATTTTGACATGTACACCCATCAATTTCCCTATCATCAACGGACATAAATGGTTCATGGAGAGGACATAATCGTCTTTTCATATTGCAAACAGCCGAGATTGCTTATGTCCGAATTTTATAAAAACTTGCACCGACAATCATCCTTCGGATTATTGCAAAATAGTAAAATTTCTTGTGTTAATTCAATCGGTACTCAGAGAGGGCATCTTGCAACTATTAATTAGATTAAAAGGAAAATTGGATTTTCTTTTTTTTTTTTTTTTTTGCCCTTTTACTGGCCGAATATACCGTAACGAGAACAACAAACGTTCCCTCTAGAAGCCCCCAAACAACATTTTTATTGGAAACCTGACGCTATTGCTCTATAATTAATATTAAATTTGGTCTAAAGGCAGCCTGGAAGCCTTCAAGATCCCAGCAACTCTCCTTTTCTTGCGTCCCAAGTCCGTTTACTATGATTATTCATCACGTCATTATTTTATCTATGTCCACACTCATATATACTTTATTTTATAAATAAATTACGTTAACTGGTAGATCTTCGTATATACATAAATATTTTACGAAGAAGGGTGGAAACAGTTCCATATGTATTCTAATATTAGGTTATACTAACTTTTTATGAGAAAACTAATTAATAGCATATTTAGCAAGAGATTAATATAAAAAATTTTCATTTTTTATACATTTATTTTAAGTAAAGCAAAAAAAGAAAAAAAATGGAATTAAAATTGGGGGAATTAAAATAAAAAAAGAAGAAGTTACATTTCTATTGTTTGGTTTGAGATATAAGTTGAATGGAATATCGTGGAGTTTTTTTTTTTTTTGGAATATTTTTTTTTAGGGTTTTTGGTCTTCGGCTCCGTTCAACCACCTAAGGATTCCAACTACCCCCCACTTTTTATACAGGGAGATCATCAAGATACTTCTACCCGAAATTAGGTGAGACAGGTGATCCACCAGCAGGATCCTAACACACCAACAAGAACCGACTCCTGACCACAGACCATAGAAAGATACTCTTGCTTATGGTAATAATCAATTTCAAGACCTTATGGTCCAATAGCGATTGCCCTTGCTAAATGAGTCAACTCATGCCGGTAATACCGTGGAGTTGAAAGAAAAGTTTTTCTTGGTATCAAAAAATTATTCCCCCTCTACATAGAAATAATGAAAAAAGAAAATAAATAAAGTTACTGAAGTGCCCTTTGAATAAAAATATTCAATTTCAAGCTTCTAAGGACTTTTTTGGCACTTTGGCAAATTTAAAAATATATATAATTAGCTCTCCACGACACCGCCCTCTTGGCAACAAGACACAAAAGCCACAGTTACACCATATCGACATTTCCAGAAAGCACTTCCCAACATTTTGGACTCAATTCTCTAGATCCATCGTCCGTACATTAGAGGTTTGTTCTTGAACTCCTTTCAACTCTCTTTTCTTTCTTTCTTTCTTTCCTTCCTTTAACAATGGTAATAGTAAACTCTTTTTATTAAACTTTTTCTTGGGAGATTTCATTTTTGCTAATATTATGATATAGAATGCTTACTACTATTTTTGAGATATTTATTGACTTGGATTGCTTCTTCAGAATGTTGTCGGATCCATAAAATCTTAGTTATGTCGTCGAACTAATGTCGTTAACAAAGTTAAAACTTTACAATATGAATTTCTCTATTTAATATGTATATGCCATCTTAAATTCCAGTATGTGTATAAATCAATCCTGGAGCATGTTTTTGTTTTATGCAAGATGCTTCGGAAGGGTAGGGTGATACACTAGGTAGATTGATTTAGCTCTGTTAAAACAACATGATTCAGCCGACAATACATTGCCCTATAACTAGTTCTGTAGTCCCGTAGTTTGATACGAAATAATAAGAAAAATATATCACTCATAATCTTCTTAAATATGTAATATATATCTCATTGAACCTTCTTTTTTCCTTTATAAATTGATCCTTCCACTCACCTAAATATATAACATAACACGCTTATTAAATATTTTTCCCCTTTATAAATTGGTTCAGTCCCGGGTAAGATGATGTGATTTTTTTTTTTAAATTAATTATTTACGCCATATAATTAGGTCCTATTCCCACGAGAAGGGCAATACGAAGAGTTTCATGTAAACCCAAGTGCAAGGAGATCTAGCTCTGGATTGCCCAACCTTTTTTTTTTTCCCCCCTTTCCTTTTTTGCGGCCTTTTGCTATTGAAGACTTATATTTGCACTGGTATATTGGGTTTTTCTATTTGCTGAACCTTTTTTTATTTTCTTTAATTTTTATTTTTAGAAATCATTTTGATTTTATTAGTTATTTATATTTTTTTATTATTTTATATTTTAATTATTTTAAAAAACCAGATGATGTCACGTGTCTTCAGTAGATGGAAAAATTAGTCCCTTGTAAAGCGTCAAAAAGTACTGAGGATTCAAATAAAAATATCCAAATATTCAAAAAGAAAAATAATTAAACAAAAGTGCATTTGTCTCATATTTCAAAAGCATGTATGATACTAATGATCCCATTTGAGATTTCTATTTGCCAAATCAAAATTTAAGAATTCTTTCTTAAAATTCTCTTCATTTTATTTCTAAGATTGATGAAAGCTAATTCAGACTTAAGCCTTTTGTAGATCTTAATAATACCATTTTTAATAATAATTTTTTTTTTTCATAAAACAAATTACTTTATAGGATCATTACGACTCCAACTTTTCTAAGAACTCATGAGTCTTGACAATGCTTGAGGAACCCCAAGCAGATTGACATTGGGAGTTGTGTAAAGCGACTTGCATTAATAAAAGATTAAATTTAAAACTTTCATATTTTAATTATTTATTTTCTCATGAAATACCTAATGAATTGAAGGAAAGTCATTAAGCATGATATTGGAAAAGAATTGAGTTTTTTATTCCTTTTACAGAAGTTTTCCTAACATTATTGGCTATATATTATATTTTAATTTATTCTAGTATACATTGTATAAGCTCATGACCAACTTTTTATACTGGGAAAGAAAATTAATGGTGCATTTAAAAAGAGATTAAATTTAAATTTTTAAAATTTATTTTTCCTTAAATGTCTAATCAGTTGAAGGAAAGTAATTAAGTATGATATTGGACATGAATCTTATTTTTATACCTTATACAGAGGTTTTCCTAATATAATTTGTTATATATTATATTTTAATTTATTCTTTTCTATGTAAATCACTTATCACTACCTTTAAGCGATTTTATTTTTAATTTTTTTTCCTTAGTGCAGTTGTTAATAAATTATTAATACTTATGCCTTAATAATTGAATATTGTTTTTGTGCATGACACATCTATATAACTTTCCTATATAATGAACAGACAAAAAGCCGCCATATAAACGTGTCCCAAATTTCTAAGATTTTGGAACTCAAATCTCTCAACTGAGGTTTGTTAATTCCTTCTTACTTCCTTTTTTTTTAATTTTAATTTTTTAAATAAAAATAAATGTAAACTCGAAGAAAGATTCATCGGTATTAATAGCAAGTGGTGTGTTTGGTATTCAGAAAATTATTCGTCTCGAATTTAGTTCAACGTTCATAGTAATTTATTTATGTTCTTCCAAGAATTCTGGGTGCCTTTTGTATTTTAGTTCTTATAGAATTCTACTAACTTTTATCTTTGTATTTTCCATCAAGAACGGCCAAAGCTAAGTTGGCTTTTGTTTTCTTTCCAAACAATCTTTGAAACATACGTTATAATGTTTTCTTGGACTGAAGTTAAATCTGTTTTTCCATTGTCCTTTATCTTCACAATTTCTGGACCGACATGTGTTGATTTTCTATATATAATTTGCCTTTTCTGTTGTACGCGCACGTTATTTGCTTGTTACAGATCTCAGTTATTCAAATCCTTTTCCAGGTGTAAGATCAATAAGTTTGAACTTATTCAACAAGTGCTAGTTCGGTGCTTATGGCATTTTCGAGGTTTGCTCGAAGCAGCCTGAGGAATTCAATAGGTTCTACTGAAAGATATGGAACCAAGAACACTAAAACATATCAGGAAATCCCTTATCCTTGGAATCTTTAGCTCAATTAGCGAAAAATCCGACAGGGTTAATTTGAAGTTCTTCCATCATCACACCTATGTGACAAAAGCAGGCCATTTGAGTGCTTGGAACAGGGATTGAGGACAACCCCGCACTTGCCGTTCGGGGTCGCCGAGAGGGCTGTGGAGGAGTCTGATTCGGAATATGAAAGACAGAGGTATCCGGGTCTTGAAGCAACTAAGCCAGGTGAAAAACCAAGGGTGGTTGTTCTTGGAACCGGATGGCAGCTTGTCGGTTTCTCAAGGGACTCGATTGCAAAATATATGATGCTGTGTGTATTTCACCTAGGAACCACATGGTGTTTACTCCACTTCTTGCCTCAACTACTGTTGGAACTTTGGAGTTTCGATCCGTGGCAGAGCCTGTTGGAAGGATTCAACCTGCACTGTCAACAAGTCCTAATTCTTACTTCTACTTGGCTTCTTGCATTGGCATTGACACTGACAAACATGAGGTGAGTGGAATCTTTGTTCATAATTTGGGTTTTGAATGCTGTTCCCGTGTGAACTTATTCTATTCTCATTTCAATAGGTTAATTGTGAGACGGTAAGTGAGGGAGAATTACCGCACGAGCCTTATCGCTTCAAGGTAGCATATGACAAGCTTGTCATCGCAGCAGGAGCAGAACCTTTGACTTTTGGTGTAAAGGGAGTCAAGGAACACGCGTACTTCCTCCGTGAGGTGAATCATGCCCAAGAAATAAGGAAGAAATTGCTTTTGAACTTAATGCTTTCTGAAAATCCAGGTAATACCTTAGTTTCTGAAGAAGTGCAAATAGAACCCATTTTCACTAGAGATTCAATCAATATTGGCAATCATGGAAATTGTAAGATAAGTTGTAATGTATCCTGATTCGATTTTGTCATCTTTGGTCATTTGGTGTTTCAGGCATATCCGTAGAGGAGAAGAAGCGGCTTCTGCATTGTGTTGTGATTGGTGGAGGGCCTACTGGTGTTGAGTTTAGCGGGGAATTGAGTGATTTCATCATGAGAGATGTCCGAGAACAATATACTCATGTCAAGGATTACATTAAAGTTACTCTTATCGAGGTGCTTAGCACATATCTTTGCTTGTTATCATAATTGATGGATTGAAACAAGATTTTTTTTTTTTTTTTCATATAGCGATGTTTTATCAAATTTATTTGAATAGGCAAATGAAATACTGTCCTCATTCGATGTTCGATTACGACAATATGCAACAAATCACTTAACCAAGGTATGTTCGAATGCATATTATGTAATGTGGCTTCCTGCATTTTGATATGTTCTGGTTCAAATTCATGTCTTTAGTGTTACTAATTGTAAATATAATAACAGTCTGGAGTTTGTCTCATGCGGGGAGTAGTAAAAGATGTTTATGACAAGAAAATTGTTCTTAGTGATGGTACTGATGTTCCATATGGCCTCTTAGTCTGGTCTACTGGTGTTGGTCCCTCTGAGTTCGTAAAATCACTTCATCTTCCGAAGTCTCCAGGTGGAAGGTAATAACCAATAACATAACCCTTGTGTTTTGTTTTTGAATTTACAACATACTTATTGTGCCTTATCCTTGAGTAATTCAGAATTGGTGTTGATCAATGGTTACGAGTACCATCAGTCGAGGATGTGTTTGCACTTGGTGACTGTGCAGGCTTTCTTGAACAAACAAGAAGGCCAGTACTTCCAGCTCTAGCCCAGGTTAGACCAATTCATCCCTTCAGCAGTTTATAAAGCTACACAACAATAACATATGTTAAAAACTACTAAACTAACATTACTCATTTGCCTTTAGCAGTTCTTGTTATTAGTGCATTTGTTCTCAAATGTAATAAAGATTAGCATCTATGTTTTTTGATAACTCGACACAATCATTATTAACCCTTGCTGTTTCTAATCATTTTTTGATTTGGTGGCAACTTGAAACAGGTTGCAGAAAGAGAAGGCAAGTACTTGATGGAATTGTTTAACAAAATAGGGAAGCAAAATGGAGGAAAGGCCTTTTCTGCTAAGGACATTAATCTTGGTGACCCTTTTGTTTACAAGCACATTGGGAGTATGGCATCAGTTGGCCGTTACAAGGCATTGGTCGATTTACGCCAATCTAAGGTAAATCAGTACCATCATTTTTTGATTGTGACATACAGTCAACTATATTCGTTGTACCTTAATCTTTTCTAGTGTTACTTTTTGGAGCGCTTAAATATTTAACGTAGACAACAGAACATAATGTGGTCGTTGCATTGTTCATAGATATCATTTGTTGTTGATTTTTCAACTTGTACATATTCTCACAGGATGAAAAGGGCATATCACTAGCAGGATTCTTGAGCTGGTTGATATGGAGATCGGCCTACCTTACGCGTGTGGTCAGTTGGAGGAATAGGCTTTATGTAGCTGTTAACTGGGCAACAACTCTAGTTTTTGGTAGAGACAACTCTAGAATAGGTTAAGGTTCTCGATTGAACAATTCTATGTTTGGCTTTAGTTGAATCAAAATTCGTGCTATTTTTTGTGGAAAATCCAATCGGTTAGGACCTAAAATGAGACAGACCCAGGTTTTCTTTGGCTGGGAAAGAATTCAGTTTGTTTTGCCTAATTGGAGGCACATTTTTCACAACCCATGTAATATGTAAGTCGAACATTTATACATACCAGATTTGTTATGTAATTTAAAAACTTAATGCAATCCAAGTTATTTGGATGAGTTTATACAACTTAGTTTAGCAAATCAGATGTACAGATAGACTTTTAAACCTCCAATATGCTATGTCATCCGAGCAGAACTTTGAAACATACACGTGTCTAACCAATCACAAGAGCCGAGTTTTATAGATCTGACTATAGATTATTAAATATATTGAAGCATAGCAAAAATATTTACTGTAAGTGTTGATGCATTTTCTTTGTGTTGGATAGTTTTTCATTGGATCTCTATCAACCAGGTTTGTGATTGAATTTCAACTTTCTCTAGCTATGGCTATTTGTCTACCTAAAGAAGTGAATCCTTAATCACGTTATTAAAAATTTAGTTCACATTTTTTCGCCAACTTACCTCATGTGTTCCTTAATTTCATTGACGGCTAGTGTTCTTATTAGTGTCCCTTGTTTTGTATGGATATTTCCCATTATCAAGAATTTAAATCAAGTTTTCACATTGGAAAACATTTATCGAAATTTCTTTAAAAATTTTACATTATTGGGGCAGAATTTTTCGGAGTTTGATCTTATAAATGAATTCATGCTAGAGTCTTCTTAAAGCCACTCAGTAAATAATATGATGTGAGGTATTAGATAAGAACGATATATATATATATATATAATATAGTTATTATTTATTTAGCTTAAATTGTAGAGTAGGTGCCAGAGTTCTATGACTCAAAATCATTTATTTGAATATTTTGGTGGGATTTGACTTGATATGTTTAAAACAAAGATCGTTAGACCGGTCTATCATATCCAATCTTAATTTTTTTTAAATTACTATTATAAAACTTTTTTAATTAATTATTTTTATAGACATATAAATAATTTACCATTATATCTTATTTTGTCTTTTATAATAATTAAGATTTTATTATTTTCTTCCCCTTCATTATGTAAAGATATAAAGAATTCAATTTTTTTAATAATTTATTCACTCAATTTTTTTTTCTTTTACAATAACTCTTTTCCTAATTCACTCTATTATGTTCACCAAAGTGCAAAAAGATGAATTCTTAATCACGTTATTTGACATGTCGTCTAGTGTTTTTTGCCAACGTGCCTCATGTGTTTCTTTATTTCCTTAATAATGGCCAGTGCTCTTTTTGGTTTCCCTACTGGTGTAGTCAGTAGATTAAAATTAGGGGAACGCGTATTCGGATGCTTTGTCTTGAAAGTAACAAAAACAAAGACATTTGCGTTATTTTGATTTTCAGTCATATTCTAAAACATTCGATTTCAATTATTAATATATTTCCTATTTTCAAGGAGCAGATTAATAATATGTTGTCATTTTTCTTTATTCAATTCAATCAATGCAAATATAATTTGGCCAATTCCGCATTAGCTGTGACCAATTTGGACTACGATGCAGTCAACATTGAGCACCGATTTCATTTTGACTTGTTTACCCGTTAAATTCCCTATCCTCAACTAGGGGTGGGCACGGATCGGTTTGGTTCGGTTTTTCCTAAAACCAAACCAAACCATAATTTACGGTTTGGTCTTTTTTCCATCCCAAACCAAACCATTAAGTAACGGTTTGGTTCGGATTATAAATTTTTTAAACCATTAAATAACGGTTTGGTTCGGTTTGGATTACGGTTTAAATCAAAATTCTAACTAAAAATCTTCCTTGTGCTAGTTTTTTTTATATTTGTGTAGATTCTTAAATATTTATATCATTTTACAAAGTTGATGTTATAAACCACGATAAAATACTTTATAAACTCATCATACTTTTAATCTATAATTCTCTATAAAATCAATTATCCACCAATAAAATAAATTCACTAACCAATACATAGTAAGTTATAATTTATGACCATCATGTCAATTATCTACCAATAATTTAGCTAAAATAAAAAATCATCTATCAACAAAATTCATCAATGAATAAAATGACCAGTTGACAAAATATATTAAACAATTAATACATAATAAAAGTTTATAACTAAATAAATAAATTTCATACTTTACAAAGTTAAAAGCTATTAAAAAAAAAATAGTTCATCATCAACAAAAAATTACATATCATGAGCTTAAATTTTTTTTTTTAAAAACAAGTTGATTTTAATTAATATTCACTAAATAATAAATATTAAATGAAATCATATAAATATATAGTAAAATATTATTATATTTTTCTAAAACGGTTTGGTTCGGTTTTACGGATTGGTTTGGTTTACCTTCCAAACCAAACCATAAATTTATGGATTGGTTCGGATTTGAAAAATTTCAAACCAAACCATGAAAAAAAACCATATTTTCGGTTTGAATTGGTTCGGTTACGGATCGGTTTGGTTCGGTCGGTTTTTTTGCCCACCCCTATCCTCAACGGACATAAATGGTTCATGGAGAGGACATAATCGTCTTTTCATATTGGAAACGCCGTCATTGCTTGTGTCGAAATTTTATAATAACTTGCACCGACAATCATCCTTGGGATTTTTACACAACGGTAAAATTTCTTGTGTTAATTTATCGGGTATCGGGTATACTTCAACTATTGATTAGATTAAAAAAACATTTTTTTAGTCGCCCGAATGTATGGTAACAAAAAAAAAAAAAAAAGACAAATGTTCCTTCTAGAAGCTCCCAAACAACATTTTTATAGGAAACCTGACACTATCGCTCTATAATAATGAATATTAAATTTTGGTATAAAGACAGCCTGGAAGCCATCAAGATCCCAGCAGTTTTCCTTTACTTGCGTCCCAAGTGGTTTACTATGATTTTTCCTCACGTCATTCTTTTATCTTTATTTTATAAATAAATTAGGTTACCTGTTCCATATATATTCTAAAATAAGGTCATACTGAATTTTTGAAAAAATAATTAATAGCATATTTAGTAAGAGATTAATATTAAAAATATTTCATATTTTTATATATTTTTTTTCCAAGTGAAATATATAATCTACCCTTGAAAAACTTCCAAGTGTGATATTGATTGATTGCTTATAGAAAACTATGAATTTACAAAAAATTAAAAAGGTATCATATTTTATACAATTTATAGAAATTTAACTAACATGATTAGTTCAATTTCATATTTTATTTTATTTTTTTTTATGTATTACAAGACATATCATTTATCAATCGCTCTCAACAGATATTCTACAACTTTTTTTTTTTTTTTCATCTATTAATAGGATCTTCACACAATATTTAGGATATAGGGAAAAATTTGAAACTGGAGGAATTAAAAAAAAGAAGTTACATTTCCATTTGGTTTAGTATGTAAGTTGGATGGGATACAATGGAGTTGAAATTAAGAAAAGTTTTTCTTGGTGTCCAAAAACTATTCTTTCTCTACTTAGGAATAATGAAAAGGAAATTGAATGAAGTTACAAAAGTGACCATTGAAAAAAACATTCAAGTTCAAACTTCTGAGGACTTTTTTGGTACTTTAGCAAATATATAAATATATATATATATATATATAATATTAGCTCTCCAAGACGCCATCCTTATGGTGCATGAATATACCTAAAAGCACTTCCCAAAATTGTGGACTCAATTCTCTGGATCCTTCGTCCGTACATTACAGGTTAGTTCTTAAACTCCTTTTGGCTTCCTTTTCTTTCTTTCTTTCAACAATGGTAATATTAAACTCTTTTTATCCACTTTTTTCTTGGGATATTTAATTTTTGTTTATTTGCCTGATTTTGCATTAGCATAGTACATAATCTGCTTTATTAATGATATAGATTTACTACTTTTTTTTTATGAGATATTAATTTACTTGGATTGCTTCTTCAAAATGTTGCATCCAACAAAATCTTAGTTATGTCGTCGAAATAATGTTGTCACAGAGTTCTAAAACTTTTACAATGTAAATTTCTCTATGCCATCTCAAATTGCAGTATGGGTATAGATCAATCCTGGAGCATGTTTCTTGTTTTATGCAAGATGCTTTGGTATAGTATGATAATACAATGGTTAGATTGATTTAACTCTGTTAAAGCAACATGATTAAGCCGACACTGCATTGCCATATAACTGGTCCTGTAGTCCCCAGGTTGTTTCGCATGGTCAGATTGTCGTCCTTTATGGGAGAAAAAAGTTTATTGGGTTTGATGTGTAACGCGGAATGATCAGTAACGCATAAGAAAAAACATATTATTACTTTATGTCGTTCATTTAAATATATGACATATCAAGTTTATTGAGTCTTTTTTCACTTTATAAATTGATCCTGTCACTCACCTAAATACATAACATACTAGGCTTATTGAATTTTTTTTTATTTTTTTCCGTTATAAATTGGTTCAGTCCCGGGTAAGATGATGTGAGTTTTTAGATAAATTATTTGAGGTATATAATTAGGTCCTACACTCACGAGAAGGGCAATAGGAAGAGTTTCATTTAACCCAAGCGCAACGAGATCTCTAGCACTGGATTGCCCAATAAAACTTTAATAAATCAGATGACGTCACGCGTCTTCAGTAGATGGAAAAATTAGTCCTTTGTAAAGCGTCATAAAACACCGAGGATTCAAATAAAAAAAATCTAAATATTCAAAAAGAAAAAATAATTAAATAAAAGTGGAGTTTTCTCATATTTCATAAGTAAAATAAGTCTAGTATATTATAAAGATCATGTATGATACTAAGGATCCCATTTGAGATTTCTATATGCCAAATCAAATTTTAAGAATTTTTCCTTAAAATTCTCTTCTTTTTATTTCTATTATTTAAAGAAAGTTAATACACATTTATGCCTTTTATAGATCTCAACAATACTATTTTTAATAATCAATTTTTTCATAAAACAAAAATACCTTATAGGTTAGACATCATCAAGGATCGGTTCCGAACCGGGAACCGACCTGACCCGTCAACGGCGGTTCCTGAACCGGGAACCGGCCCGGTAATGGCGGGTCTAAACCGGTAAAGGATCCGGCGGTTCTGATGGGTCCTTACGGTTCTATCTTTAAAAACCGCATGACCCGGCGATTTTGGAACCGTTGATTCAAGAACCGACAGAACCGGCGGTTCTACATCATAAAAATTATAAAAAAAATAAGAAAAAAAGAAAATAAAATTATAAAAAATTGTAATTAAAAAATAAATATTAAAAACTATTTTTGCATAAATAATAAAAAATTTATTTCCTATTCACAATATTAAATGTGTTATTATTAACAACACAAGTAATAAATACATTTGAAATTATATATTGTTAAATTTATGTAGACTTCTAATCAAAGTAGACTTTCTTTCTTAACAATGTGTGATTCGTTTTTTGTTATTGAGAATTATTTATATCTTTGAATATTTTATAGTGTCACATTGCTAATATAACAACTAAAAAATGCAAGTGATTATATATAAATAAATACATAATTATAGAATTTCTTTTAACTAATGCTATGAACAATTATTGTTAAGTTCAATGTTATTTCAAGTTAAAAATTTATTTTGTATTTTTTCTTAGTTAAATTAAGTAAATTATTTAATTAATTTTTTATTTTTTTTTCATGGTTCCCGATTCCTATAGAACCGGAACCGAACCGTGAGAACCGGCGGTTCTTAAGAACCGGGAACCAGACCGGCTCCCACGGGTCCGGTTGTGGTTCCACCACTTTTGGAACCGAGAACCGGCGGTTCGGATCCGGTTCCAGACCCGAACCGGATCGTGACGATCTTTATTATAGGTCATTGCAACTCCAACGTTTATAAGAACTAGTGACAATGTTTGAGGAACCCTGACATTGGGAGTTGTGTCAAGACTTGCATTAATAAGAGATTGAATTTAAACCTTTTTATACTTTATTTATTTTATTTTCTCGTTAAATATCTATTCAATTGAAGGAAAGTCATTAAGCATGATATTGGAAAGGAATTGTGTTTTTATACCATTTACAGAAGTTTTCCAAATATAATTGCCAATATATTACATTTTAATTTATTCCTTAATAGCTTGTCTTAGATCATGAAGAACTTTTTATTATACTGGGAAAAAAAAATTAATAGTGCATTTAATAAGAAATAAAATTTAAACCTTTATGTTTCCTTATATATCTAATCAAACGAAGTTAAGTGATTAAACTTGGTATTAGAAACGAATCGTGTTTTTATACCATGCATATGGTTAGTGTTCTTTGATGATATATTAGTGTATAACACTAGTATTGAATTGCATATCAAACACTTGAGGGAAGTGTTCTAACTGTTGAGGAGGGAACATTTATTCCTTAAATGCTCCAAGTATGTGTTTGGTGTGCAGCAGGTTGATTACTAAGGGCACATTATACCTAAGGATGGGGTAACTAAGGATCCCAGAAAGGTGGAGGCTGGGGCATATTGGCCAGCTCCAAAAAACCTTAGACAATTGAGGGGATTTCTTGGGTTGGCTAGCTATTATAAGAGATTCATACAAGGGTTTGGTTTGATTGCTAGGCCTCTAACTCAACTACTCAAAAAAGACCAATTCAAATGGAGTTTGGAGGCACAATCAGCTTTTGATCAACTCAAAAACGCTCTCATTAAGTCTCTAGTTCTCATTTTACCATATTATACTAAGGTCTTTGTAATAGAGACTGATGCAAGTGGCGAAGGGATTGGGGCTGTCATGATGCAGGAAAAACACCCTATTACATTCATGAGTAAGTCACTAGCACCCAAACACCGTGGCTTATTAGTATATAAGCATGAGTTAATGGCTTTAGTGCATGTCATTGACAAATGGAGGCACTACCTTTTGGGCTGACACTTTGTGATCAAAACAGATCACTAAAGTCTCAAGTATTTACTTGAGCAACGATTGGTGACTCCTAGCCAACAAAAATGGCTAACCAAGCTGCTGGGACTTGATTATGAGATTGAATACAAACCTGGTTAATCTAACATTGCTGCTGATTCTTTGTCTTGTAGGGACCTAATTACTCTAAGTCAAATGGCAGTGCACATTTTTGCACCTAACCTATTGGTTGAAATTAAAGGCAACTAAGACTTGGATGCTGGCTATAGGCTGAAAATTCAACTTTTGAAAGAAGGACAGACTGTAGGCCATTATTCTTATGAAGACAACATATTGAAGCGCAAAGGAAGACTAGTAGTTGGTTCTTAAGCAGCTCTTAGAACCAAGTTATTACAGCTCTACCATGGAGTCCTTTGGAGGACATTCGGGTGCTAATGCAACTTATAAGAGGATATCTACAATGTTCTACTGGCTCAAATTGGAGAGACAAGTAAGGCATTTTGTGAGGGAATGTGACACTTGTCAACGCTACAAGTATGAAAATGTAGCAATTCTAGGACTTTTGATCCCTTTGCGAATTCCTAATGAGTGTTGGCAAGATATCAGTATGGATTTCATAAAAAGACCACCTAACTCTAACGGGAAGGATGTGATTTTGGTGCCAGTGGATCGATCAAGTAAGTACAGCCACTTTATTGCTCTTACCCACCCTTACGCAACAGCTACAGTGGCTCACTAGATAACATCTATAAGCTACACGGAACACTTGAATCCATTACTTCTGATAGAGATCCACTCTTTGTTAGTGTTTTTTGGAAAGAGCTTTTCAAATTGCAAGGTGTGGAACTGAACATTTTCATCGCTTATCACCCCCCAAACAGATGACCAAACAAAGGTGGTTAACAAATGCCTTGAAACCTATCTAAGGTGTGTTATTGGGGAGGTTCCCAAAAGATGGGCTCAATTTCTTTCCCTAGCAGAGTGGTGGTATAACACCAACTTCCATAACAGCTCTAAAATAACACCATTCAAAGCATTATATGGCTATTCTCCTCCCTTACACCTTCCCTATATACTTAGTCACTCTAGGGTTGAGGCTATTGATCGCTTACTTTCTAACAGGGAACATCAGATGAAATTGTTGAAATTTCATCTTCGAAGGGTCAACAACGAATGAAGTAGATTGAAGATAAGACAATAAGTGATAGGGAGTTTATCACTGGGGACATGGTGCTACTCAAGCTATAGCCCTATCGGTAAGGATCTCTTAAAGCAACACGAAACAACAAATTATCAGCTATGTATTGTCCCTACAAGATACTAGAGTGAATTAGGATAATGGCTTACCGATTAGGGATTACCCCCTGAAGCTGATAGCCACCCTACCTTCCACATTTCCTAGCTCAAGAATTACCATGGTCCCAGATCTAACATGTCATTAGAAGTACTTGCGACAAACCAACAAGAGGAGTTACAACCCAGCGCAATATTGGAAAGAAAGATGATCAAACGTGGAAACAAAGCTGAAACAATGATGCTTATCTTATGGAGAGGCAAAGGTATAAGTGACGATACTTGGGAGTTCTATCATGATCTAGTGTTGCAGTTTCCAAATCATCCCTTGTGGTCAAGGGATTCAGATGGAGAGGGGAAAATGCTAGGGTTTGTGTGTTTAGATCAGGAATCAAAGAAACTGGAAGAAAAGAAGTCTGAGTTCGTAGTTAAAGTCAATGAAGCTGTCTTGTCTCAAGTAATGGAGTCAGAAAGGACTGTTCTAGATGGGCTTAGGCCGAATACTAAAGGAGATGGACCTATTGCTTATGCTGCTTATAAATAAAGACCATGGGCTGGAAAATATCAGTAGTTACAACCCTCAACTTTTTATTATGCTAATATTAGTATTACATGCTTTGCTGGAATTTTGTTACAACCAACTGATGTGTTGGCAAATTCTTGCACATGTATTTCATATCCTAGGGAGCAAATTAGTTATCATCAGTTTTACTTAGTATTACAAAATATATATAGATCACAGGTGTAATACCAAAAAAATCAGAAAATTCAAATACAAAAATATCGTTGCTCCAATTACTTGCATTCAAGTAATATACTGCTGTATTCGGCATCCATTAGCTGCTTTTTGCTTAATCCACATTTCTTATTTTGAATTCCACGTTCCCACACTGCATATTCAAATCTTTTTCCCAGGTGTAAGACCATTAAGTTTGAACTTACTCAACCAGTGCTAGTTCGGCGTTTATGGCATTTTCAAGGCTTGCTAGAAGCAACCTGAGGTATTCAGTTTGTTCTATTGGAAGATATGGAACCAAGAACACTAAACCATATCGTGAATTTCCCTCGTCTTTGGAATCTTTAGCTCGATTCGCGGAAAATCCAACAGGGGATAATTTGAAGTTCTTCCATCATACCTATGTGACAGAAGCAGGCCATTTGAGTACTTGGGAACAGGGGATTGAGGACAACCTCGCACTTGCATTTCGGTGTTGCTGAGAGAGCTGTTGAGGAGTCTGATTCGGAATATGAAAGCCAGAGGTATCCGGGTCTTGAAGCAACTAAGCCAGGTGAAAACCCAAGGGTGGTTGTTCTTGGTACTGGATGGGCAGCTTGTCGGTTTCTTAAGGGACTTGATACCAAAATATGTGATGCCACATGGTGTTTACTCCCCTGCTTGCCTCAACCACTGTTGAAACTTTGGAGTTTCGATCCGTGGCAGAGCTTGTTGGAAGGATTCAACCTGCATTGTCAATAAGTCCTAATTCCTACTTCTACTTGGCTTCTTTGACACAGACAAACACGAGGTGAGTGGAATCCTTCTTCATAATTTGGGCTTTGAATGCTGTCATCGTGTGAACTTATTCTATTCTCATTTCATCAGGTTTACTGTGAGACGGTAAGTGAAGGAGTATTACCGCACGAGCCTCATCGCTTCAAGGTAGCATATGACAAGCTTGTCATCGCAGCCGGAGCAGAACCCTTGACTTTTGGTATAAAGGGACTGAAAGAAAATGCATACTTCCTCCGTGAGGTGAATCATGCCCAAGAAATAAGGAAGAAATTGCTTTTGAACTTAATGCTTTCTGAAAATCCAGCTACTATTTCAGTTTCTAAAGATGTGCGCTTAGTACACATTTACATTGGAAACTCAATCAATATTGATAAAATTGAAAGATAAGTAGTAATGTATCATGATACGATTTGTAATCTTTGGTGTTTCATTTCAGGCATATCCGAAGAAGAGAAGAACCAGCTTTTGCATTGTGTCGTGATTGGTGGAGGGTCTACTGGGGTTGAGTTTAGTGGTGAATTGAATGATTTCATCATGGGAGATGTCCGAGAGCATTATACTCATGTCAAGGATTATATTAAAGTTATTCTTATTGAGATGCTTAGCACATTCCTTGGTTGTTATCATAATTGTTAGATAGAAACAAAATATTGTCCTTATTTGATGTTCGATTACGACAATATGTGACAAATCACTTAACCAAGGTATGCTTAAATGCATATTATATAATATGGCTTCCTACATTTTGATATGTTCTGGTTCAAATTCAAGGCTTTAGTGTTAATAACAGTCTGGAGTTTGTCTCTTGCGTGGAGTAGTTAAAGAGGCTTATGACAAGAAAATCGTTCTTAGTAAAAGGCCCTTTGTGCTAAGGACATTAATCTTGGTGACCCTTTTGTTTACAAGCACATTGGGAGTATGGCTGGCCATTACAATGCATTGGTTGATTTACGCCGATCTGAGGTAAATCAGTACCATCATTTGTTAATTGTGACAAACATTCAACTATATTTGATGCACCTTAATCTTTTCTAGTGTTACATTTTCGAACAGTTAAATATTTAACATACATAACTGAAAAATCCCTAAATTAATAAAATTAAACGTGAACAATGTAATTAGTTTGTTTATAATTACGGGCAATTTTGAACCAAAAAAATAAAATTAAATAATTTTATTATTTAGAATAATAATCAAAATTCTCAAGCTAAATCACAAAATCCATTAGCTATATCAAAACCCCAATACAAAATTTTTGCTATATTCTTATCATTAAGTTTCAACCCCCTAAATATTATAGATCCAACCTATATCATGTGTCCAACCCATCTTATAAGCTCAAACCATCTAAAAGCTTAACCCATGTTATGAGTCTATGTGTAGCCAAAACATATAACTACCATCTAATTAGTATAATCACATGCAAAAATTACCACCCAATTAGATTCTAACTATTTTGTTCCAAATAAACTCACTTTTTCCACCTCATCACACCACATTTTGACACCTAGCATGCTCTAGAATCATCCCACATGCTATATAATATTGCAATCCATCTTTTTCTTTTATTTTTAGCCGAATCTTTTCCCATAAAACCCCTCCCAAAACCCATGTCTATGTATGGAAATCCATAAGAGAGAGAGAGAAAATATATATATATATATATATCATTCCTATTTCTACTCCTCCTGTTTTGTTTATTTTCTTATTACTTTGTCCCTCCCATAGGCTTTGTTCTTCATAGAACAAAACAAAGAAATTTCTAAATGGAAAATGTTGGACTGTTTAAATCCCACGCTGACCTCCGATGCTTGTGAACATTGATAACCGTAACATTTGTTCTAACTAAACAAAGGGCAAAGAGGAATGGAATCTGGTGTTCTTTTTCTTTTCCTTGTGTCATCTTCTTCAGCGCAATCGAACCATTTTTTTTTTCCTTTGGCCTTCAACCTTGGTGAGCTTTTCTTTTCCTTCTTGCTTTAATGTCGTAATTATGGACACGGATGCACATATATGATATTAATTAATTTTCATGAATAGGTGGTCTATATGAATATATGATGGTGAAGATTATATGCTTTGGATGCTGCCATAATTAATGATGTTGCATGTTATAAAATTATGGACACAATTGTAACGTATTAAAATAATAAAAGACCTGGAATGATTTTATGAGCAAACATAATAGAACAAAACAAATGGTGGTCTTCCTTTTTTATTTATTATAATTATTAATATATTCCTCATTCACCACTACTTTTAAGTTAGAAATCATTTTGGAAATTGGTGGTTAAAATATGAATTATATATATTAATTAATTGTTGAATCGGAAACAAAACCTGATGAGCACAATGACTGGTATGGGTTAGAAAAGTTTTAATTTTAACATTTAAAAAAATAATAATAAAAATAAAAATATATTCTATAACCATTACGACAATTCTATTTTATATAGATAGCAAACTTTGTATGTGATACTCCATTGATTTAACATGTTTATTTTGGATATCATGTTATTAAATAAATTTTTTTAAGATATTGTCAAATAAATTAGAGAGTGAATCAACCGATTCAAAACCTATTGAGTACATCCCTTACATTCCTGCTAGTAGTAAAAATCTTTTCATTAATTAATTACTCATTTATTCAGTTTATTTTCATGTTTGTTTTAAATGACTTTATTGTATTTAGATGTGTGATTTCCCCATAAAACCGAGCTAAGTCTCATACTTCATAGTTTGAAATTAAATGAACAAATAAGTTTAAAGGATGCCTGATGTTAAATGCAAAAGTAATTGGCTTAGTAGACTTCAATTTGTATACCATAACTGTGATATCCTCTTTAGCATATGTAACTGATGTAGCGGTAATAGGAATGAAATTCAATGCTTAAAAATCCCATGCGGTACTATTAGGAACTTTGAAAATAAGCATCCATGAATTGAAATATTCATAAATTGATTGATTAAAATCTTAACCAAACTCTAACCAACATTAATTTTGGTGGAGATAAAAGCACTTAACTAAATGAAAATATAATTAAATTACTAATAGACTAAAATTAAGCTAATTGTTATCTAGCAAATTTTGATTATAAGCCTTTATAACTAATTATGGGCTTAGAAAATGAATTAGGATCCAATTTGACCAAATAGCTATAAATGGGCTTAAATAATTAAAATTAACATAGGAACATAACTTTATGATCAATAACTTGATTTCTAGCTAATTAGGCCTATTTTTACCTAAATGGGCCATACTAAATCCTAACAAATCTTCCTTAGTCATTTAGGGTCTAAACCTTTAAAATATAAACAATACATAACTCTATGCTTTATAGGCTTAAATTCCATATTACGGACTCAATACCCTTATATATTCCAATTGGGTCTGTTTCCAAATATTTAAGTCCATTATCGATTTCAGGAATTGAAATACCTAATTAAACTCAAAATCTTTCCATGAGCTCAAAAGCCTTAAAACATCCTTAACGGGCCTATATAGGATATTAGAAGGCCTAATAGCTTAATTAGGGTCTAAATTATATTCTGATTGGGCTTAAACAAAATTCTTAGATCCAATGACCAATATTATTCCCATTGGATTTAAGTTCAAAACAAAGCCCAATTCCATTGAATTCAATAATTATATTTCTTAATGGGCTCAAATCCAAAACCCTGAAGCCCGTTATCATAAAAACTTAAACATATAGAGATTCTTCTTATTGGGCTTAACCTAGGAACCCTAAAGGCCCAATAAATCCAAATAATGAATCCAATTTTCAAATTTTAGGCTTAATCCAAAATATCTAAGTCCAACTATCCAAATTGGACCTAACTCAATTATAAACCAAGGGCTTATACTGTAAGAACTTATGTTAATAGATTGATTAATATAACTTGAATCGTTGGTTTGTATACTCAAATCTTATATGGATTAACCTTTCTTAACAAATATTCAATCAACTAGTTGTAATACTTTTGAACCATAGCCATCTTTTGATACGATATCAAGTATGCAGTCACATGCATGTTGCTTGTTAGGTTAGGCATCTAAAATGACCTAACGTAAAGACGAATAATAATCAAGTGTTGTTTTGTGCCTGGTTGTTTTTAGGCCTGGGTCGAGGGGCGACAACCCTACCAGGCAATGCTAGCATGATAGTTAGGCACTTCAGCCATCTAGGATGGCTTGGCAGGTAGCCGATAGGGGAGATGGTAGTGGGATAACATCTATTTACGTTTGGAGAGAAGTTACATCTATTCAGTTTAGGATTATAGGCTCCATTAAATCGAACAATTTAATGGACTGAAATAAGTAGAGTCGAGTAACGTTTGTAACCTCTAGAGGAAGCTACTATCAGTTAGAGGTAGTTAGAGGTAGGAGATATAGAGAGTCGGCCTAGCTATATCAATCCCTTGAGTAGTTGCTGCTACTCAAGATCCCGAGGTTCCCAGCATGTTATCGGAGTGTGAGTACTCCACTAATGATTTGCTACACTTAAATTAAAAAGATATAAAATGATGATTGTTGCATTGCATTTATAATATGTGCGTGTGAATCATTACATGTGTGCTTGTGTTGCTGTGTACTAGGCTTCGGCTCATTCTTATATTTTTCAGGTGACTATGACGATGATGATTGTTAAGACGATGAGGATTACAATACTGATTTTGAGTCTTTCATTGAGGAGTATGGCAATGGCCATAGCTCGTGATTTGATGGACATGCTAGAAGTTGACTACGTGCACTGTGATCTATACAGAGTCAAAGAGACTTCAGATGAGTTTGGTCACTTCATGATGGTTTTTAGTATTCCTTTTTTAGCTATATTGTATGAGATACTAAACTCGTTTGATATACTTTGATACTTTTTGTTTTGGGTATCACGAGATACCCTGAAATGGTTTTGCTAAACAGTTTTATCTGAGAATTACATCTATATGCTTTGGTTACTTATGGGAGTAACCTTTTTGTGAAAGTTTTTTTAAAGCTTTAATATTTTTTTCCGCTGCATTTTTTAAATGTTTTCAAACCTAATTAATGATTTTGGAATTTAAAATTTGGTAGAAAACAATCATGATAAACATATAGTTAGAGTAGCCTTAGCATCTAACGCCTAAGTATTATACGTGGTGGAACTGGATATGCCTTAATCTAATCCGGGGCGTGACAATAACAGAACATACTTTGGCCATTGTATTGTTCATAGACATCATTTGTTGTTGATTTTTCAACTTGTACATATACTCACAAGATGAAAAGTGCATATCACTAGCAGGATTCTTGAGCTGGTTGATATGGAGATAGGCTTACCTTACGCGTGTGGTCGGTTGGAGGAATAGGTTTTATGTAGATGTTAATCGGGCAATAACCCTAGTCTTTAGCAGAGACAACTCTAGGATAGGTTAATGTTCTTGGTTGCACAATTGCATGCTTGGCTTAGCTGAATCCGAATTAATGCTATATTTTTTAGGAAAATTCAATAATTAGGACCTTTAAAGAGATAGACCAAGGTTTTCTTTGGTAGGGAAAGAATTTAATTTGTTCTGCCTGTGAGCAATAGGAGGCACATTTTTCACATCCTATGTAATATGTAAGTTGATCATTTATACACGCCAGATTTGTTATGCAAATTAAAAGCTTAATGCAATCCAAGTTATTTGGATGAGTTTATACAACTAAGTTTAGCAAATCAGATGTGTGTTTTTGAAAGTCATGTACATATAGACTCTTAAACTGCCAATATGCTATTACATGTCCCTAACAAATTACAAGAGCCGGATTTAACAGATCTAATTATAGATTATTAAATATACAGCAAGCACAAATTGAAGCATAGCAAAATATTTACCGCAAGTGTTGATGTATTTTCTCCGTGTCAGATAGTTTTTTTCATTGGATCTCTATAAATAGGTTTCCGATTGAATTTCAATTTCCTGTAGCTATGGCTATTTGTCTACCTAAAGAAGTGAATCCTTAATCACGTTTTTTAAAATTTCTTCACATGTTTTCGCCAACATGCCTTGTGTTCCTTAATTTCATTGACGGCTAGTGTTCTTATTGCTATCCCTAGTTTTTGTATGGATATTTCCCATTATCAAGAGTTAGATCAAGCATTCACGTTAGAAAACACTTATCCAAGCTTCTATATTCCAGTTTAATTTCTTTAAAAATTTTACATTATTGGATCAGAATTTTTCAAAGCTTGATCTTATACATGCTTTCGTGCTGGAGTCTTCTTAAGGCCACTCAGCAAATACAATTAGAAGGGAAATTTGCCTAATGTAGGCAAGGGAATTGCTACACCATTAAAATGATTGTAAGCATTATTTTATTAGGTATTCTAATGGTTCAATTCGATAGATTATGAGATGGATCCCATTAAAAAAAAAAAAAAAAAAGGCAAGACTATAGAAGTTTTTCATAGGTGCAGTTTTAAAGTGCGAAGAGTTTTTTTTTTTTTTGAGGATTACACCAAAAGGTAGTGAGGCTGTGAATAAGTTTAGTTGAGTCGAGCTTGTGAATATTTGTACTTAGTTCGTTTAAAAATTATTGAGCTTAAGTTGAGCTTTTATCAAGTTTGAAATTTTTGTTTGAATTAAACTTATTTTGATAGATGACCTTTAGTTCGAGTTTAGACTCGACTCATTTACAAGTCCAGTTCGAGCTAATCAAAGCTTTTTATTAAACATGAAATTTAAGTTTGAGTTTGACTCATTTACATAAATAACTTTATTTGAAGCTCAAACTTGACTTATTTTCTATTTAAATTTTCTATATCTTGATTTTTGTCAAACCTAAAAATAATATATAAGGGTTATGAAAAATTTAAAAACATATTAAAAGGAAATTATTATTTTTTAATTTTAATCGTATATTTATATATAATATTTCATAAATTTAAAACTTACGAGCTTATTGTGGTAATCATATCTACGAGCCCAATCACAATCCTACTCTCAAGCCTAAACAAGTCTATTCACAAGTTGGTTTGCAACATAAGGCTGAATAGGAGCCCAAACTTGGTTCGTTTAAGTAAATGAGCTTTACAATGAGCTTGAGCTTAGTTCATTTACTAAACAAGCTTTAATCAAGTAGAGATTAATGTGAGCTGAGCTCAAGTAACTTGCGAGTGACTCGACTCATTTGTGACCTTATTAGAAGGCATCACACGTTTGAATGGTTTGGTAAAGGGATAAACATTTTAGAAGATGGACAAATGTATTTTAAATATTAAAAAAATATAACGTTCTAATTAGGAAACAAATTGACTAAAAAAAAACTTATTTGTACCACTTTATATAATATTGATCCCTTTCCAACAATTTAAAATCTTGATTCCATAATTGATCCACTTCTTGAAATATTGATCATATATTTAACTAGTCAAACGTTAACATCTTATTTAAACTTAGTTCCAAATGTTGATACATTACATCATAATTTATCTATACTTTTGTGTTTGTTGCCAATTCTTGCATTACATATGGCTGGTTTCTCTATGATTAAGCTAACATTAAGCACCTATATATATATATATATATATATTTATACCCATTAATTCCCCTGTCTTTAATAGGCATAAATTTTATTCATGAAAAGGGCATAATTGTACTTCAATTTGCAAATGATGTGATAGCTAAAGGTGGGTATAGATAAGTTTGGTTTAATTCAAATCATGGATTACATAAAAAATTTAATAAAAAGTGTTAGTCTTAGTTTACCACTTGTTCATATTAAATATGGATAGGCCAAAGCTCAAAACTTCCCAAAAATCTCAATAAATATTATACAACTCCACATATTAATTTGTAAGGATACTTCACATAGAACTTTGTCCTTAACTTAAGAATAGCAATAAAACCTTATACATATAACACCTACTATGTGAGTTATAGAGTCCATAAAAATATACTAAGCAAACAAACATCAAGTCCAATGCCCAACAACTTGAACAAATTAAGTAGAAGGGAATACATAGAACATAATACAACCAAAAGTCTCTTTCTCTAATACAAAATCTAAAGAACTATATATTAATAAGGTAGTCTTTGTTGTTATCGCCCTCCCCATAGTCAATCATGATATCATAACCAAATAGATCTAATGCTATTAGATCATCACCTGTACTTGAAAAGAGAAAGGGATGAGTTGGAACCTAGTACACATACTACAACCACATGTGCATGATTAAGCATCAACACATTCACTTGCAAACATAATACTAATACAACAACTAGCATGTTATTATCTTTAGTTTAAGTCGAGTAAACAACATAGGGATAACTTAATATCCTTATTCACACATAGGTATACATATACATATACATTAAATATTGGGTAATCTCTAATAACCATGACACGAAAACCACCTAAACTTACCTGCATCATTTCCAAGTGCAACTTCGCTTAATAGTACGAGTACTTCCCACATATTAATAGTAGCAACACACATGCAACAAGCATATTTAAAATCTAGTATGAATTAATTTAATATTAACTGTCCTAACCAATCACAAGCAACAATTTAGGTATATGCATAGTTGGAATGCTAACTCATCTTAGACTTAAACATCTAGAACTCTTAAAACCTAAGTCACAACATATATAAAGCATTTAGAATAGCTTATGCTTACTGAAGTCATTAGTTAAATCATTTGAATTTAATTATTAATGTAGTTCATTGAAAATAAGAAATCAACGAACAAAAAAAAAAAAGAAATTGGTATTTAATTTGGTGATATTTTGATTTTGGGGTTTCAAAGTGTAAGCCAACATTAAAGAGAGGAGTTAAACAAGATTTTTGAGTTTTTGTAAGGACGTAAGTGGGCAGGTTTTTATAAAGGATCCGACCCGCTTAACCTAATAAATACCTTATAGGGTATGAGATAGGTTTTGGGATCAATAATAAAATCTTATAGGGTTTTGAGATGGCTTCTGGGATGAGTATAAAACCTATTAGCAACCCAAACTCGATAAAATATATAAACATATATTATGTTTAGCTTTTGACACCATCGTTTGTACTCTACTAACTATAAAGCCAATTTTTTTTCTTTTTTATTAGATCATTCAAAAAAAGTTAAAAACGATAAGTCCATCTTTCATTTTCACAACATATTAGTACTCGATATTCTCTACTCTTAATCTTATCTCACTCTAATCAATCCTCTCAGTCAACACTTCCGTTGCCACACTACAAGCACTCTTTTGGTCCTCCATCCTCCTTACTCTACCTGTCCTCCACTCCTCCTTGCAACTTGTGAACCTTGCCTTCAGCCTCACTAGTTATCACGCATGGAAAGAGTTCTTGTGTACTTTCTTTGGTGCTTTTATTGTCTTCTTTGTTCTTTTTTTTTCTTTTTATAGGTGTTGAGGAGTGGTGGTTTGAATGGGTTAATTTGGTATATAGTGGGTTGTGGAGGGTTGTTATGTGGCGGTTCGTAACATTTTACTTGGTGATCGTAGGTAGACTTTTGTGTTTGGGTTGCATTTGAAGTGTTTTGGTTATGGACTTGTGTGGTGGAGACATGACTATGAGGGAAGTTTTGGTAGAGGAGGTGAGTTGGTGCGTTTATCGGTCTGGGTCTTTTAGGTTCTATCGTGTGAGTGGGAAGTAGACGTTGCTAGTAGTAAAATGTGTTGAATATAAAGTTAAATTATGGGTCATGGATTTCTATGGTGAAGTTAGAAAATTTGGAACATACTTCTTTTGATTGGATGTAATACGATTGAAGTTACCCCAAAATGGTTGATTGGATCATTGTTGATACTTCAGAATTTCTTTCTTGTAAGTTTCAATGTTCTATATTATCTTGGAAACATGTGCGTAAATGTGTAAGGCAATATAGGAAATATATTTTTATCAAGTTCATTTTAATCTTCTTAGAGTATGTATAATAGACATGTTTGAGACTATTCCATGGGCAGGATAAAAGCAGGAGAAGTGTTTGTGCTATCATGATTTGGCAATTTGGTACCTAATGTTTAATTGTAGATAAAAAAAAGTGCTTGTACTTTCAAAATCAAGGCATTTCTAGTACTCATATTGGGCACTTTAGGCACCTAAAATGCCTTGATGGGAGGTTTTGTTATGAGTATGACCTCATGCTGAGGGTTGTATCAGTATTAAACGCTCAACATAACTTGTGCTGAGGGTCTTGTTGGTTCAAACAATAAGAATTTATGCATTTCCTTTGATAGAACACTCATTTACCATATAAACTTTGATTTCTTTGTAATTTATACACAATTATATGAGTTATTATCCTAAAACATCAACTATCATAAAGATTTCCAAGAGAAATTAAGGATCGCATCACTAACTTGAAATTTCTCAAATTTTCTTCTTCTCCTTCAAGATTTGTTAAAAATCCACATTAATACAAGATTTTGACAAACTTAATAACAAGAATGCCATCTTACACTTTTCCTTTACAAAAAGGCACGGAAACTTATCCCAATACTTGTCAAGAACCTCAAAGTCTCACTACACTCTCTAGAATTCAACACTTTCCACACACTCCATTATTCTTATGGTTGTCTTGTCAAAATCAACAAGAAAATAAAGGATCTTCAACTTAACATAGATTTGTGTTTGTTATCCTTTAGAATTGGAAGATGATGGTTGGGAAGGAAAGAGAGTAACTAACTATAACGTTGAATAGGAGAAAAAAGAAAAGATGTGTTACTTTGAAGAATATAAATACATATTGAAGTAACGTATTAGTTGGAATTTTAAGGACATAAATACTCGCACTAAAGGATAGATTATTATGATTTTCTCTTGTTCATAATTTAATTATTTAGGTTACTTCATTCTTTCCTACTTTAGGAAATTTTGTCATCAAGAGTTACTTAAATCACCATTGAACTTTTAATCCATTTCTATTTATTCTTCTAGTATCTATGTGCTTTTCTTCCCAATCATCGCTTTTGTCTATGCTATAGAACTTACTCTTTAGCTTTCATATACTGAGCTTCCATATACCACCAGAGTATACTTCAACCAAAAGTTATATAATTCTAGATTAACTTTTTAACGCCATTACACGTCTTACCTCATAAACATATTCTCTTATTATGTATACTTGAACTCTTAACTCTTTTGATAGCTCACAAACTGCTTGAATTCTCTATCAACTCTAATCAAGCTCTCTAATAACTTTTTTAACCAAGTTTTATTGTAAAAGTTAAGTTATGATAGCAAATAAAAACTCTATACCACAAGAATGTTCTTGGAACACTCATAACACACTCTATAATGAAACTAAAAGTCAACACTAAAATGAACTTCCTAAGTCGTAAATGAAACATAAGTATGACTGAAGATGGCTAATAGTGATTAAATGATTTAGGCAATACTAAATCAAGGTGATAGGATCATACTATATAGGTTTAATATAGAATAAGAGGCTTTTTTATTAGTAAACCAAATTCTTCTCCTATTATGTATTGTATCTTCAGTAATCTCACGGATCTCTTGGATTTCTACTCAAAGGATTGTTGCTCTTAGCAACTTTCTAATTCAAGGATTCCTTCCTCTATTTTTGGAATAGGCTTTACTGAGTAGATGCTTTGTGATTGTCACGTTGTGTTGTATTTGCTAGTGTAGTTTGGTTAGTTAAAGTGATTAAACTGAAAATGAATTGTGTATAGGGATAATAATAATAATGGGTTAAATATGTGTGCTTGGTGATTAATTAGTTATGGACATTGTTAAATGAAGAAGAGAAATTGTTGCTTAATGTTTGTTATAGATTGCTAAGGGTATAGGTGAGTTCAATATCATCTGTTGTATTAACTTGATTACCTGTAAACTAACTAAGTTTTCTAGCTGCATAGCATGTATATTGCATGAAACCTGATAACACTACACAGTCACTTAATAAATTATTAGGAAGTGATCCTTCTATTTGATATTACTTGGCTTATACCTCTAGAAAGTTCCGTGACAATAGAGGAGTCATCCTTTGATTGAGGCATAGTAACTCAATGGTTTCTCATAGTAAAGGATTGTGTTGATTTGCTAGTCATGGACTATTCGCTAAAGGGCTAAGGAGACTGCATGTCACGGTCTGAGAGTTGAGGACTTTATAGGGGTGTTTAACTTGGGCATATAGAGTTATAAGTGGCATCAGTAGAGGGTTTGTTTGGGGTATGGATTACATCTAAAGGTGGGTCTAGCCTTCCGTGGACAAGTTGGTTGGGAGTTGATGCGACTCTCCTGATGAGGTCAAGATAGGTCAAAACCAGTTGAAATAGTTGAACCTCCTAAAAATATATAGGATCATGGCAAAGCCGAGATGGTGCTCCTTATGAGAATGTGAGGCTCAAAACAGACCTGAAAAATCAGAGAAGATAAGGTAGGCTCGCTATCCAGATTAACAACAAGCGATACTTGAAGGGATGATCGAGCATCGTATGAGAGCTCTTTGAGAGGTGAAGCTCCCGTCCCGTGACAAATGGTATCAAAGCCAAAGTTCTTAGCTCCATCAAACTGCTTAGATGCTACCTGAAGTTTTTAACGAGTGGGTAATTGTTGTTGTCGATGCGATTCGTGTGGGCAAAGCTTAGGAGGAGCAACCACCAAAGAAAGGACACTGTTGCAAGAGGGCAGCTATATTGCGAGTCGTGGAAACAAGACTTAACCCAAATCTTATTGTCAATTCAACTCGTGCGAATGAAGCTCAAGTGAAGCGGCCACCAGAGTGAGGACATCGTTGCTTGAGGGCGGTTGTGTCATGAGCTACGGTTGAAGCAAGATCTTATGCTCAAACCTTATCGTTAGGCAACTCAACAAGAGGCGATCTCAGAGGATGGATAAATAAGTGAAGGCAAGAGGAAGCCTGTAGAAACTCGAAGTCTTTGTGAGATGATCTTGGGTGTGTTGACAACAGGTATAAAGAGGGGGTGAGAGCTTGAGAGTAGATAGTAGCTGCAGCAAATTTACCTTATGACGAGGACGTCATGAATTTAAGTGGGGGAGAGTATCATGGTCCGAGAGTTGAGGACTTTATTGGGGTGTTTAACTTGGGCATATAGAGTTATGAGTGGCATCGGTAGAGGATTTGATCATAGTGTGGGTTACATCTAAAAGCGGGTCTAGCCTCCTATGGACAAACTGATTGGGAGTTGATGCCGCTCTCCTGATGAGGCCAAAGTAGGCTGAAAACAATTGGAATAGTTGAACCTCCTAAACATATGGAGGATCGTGGCAAGACTGAGATGATGCTCCTTATGAGAATGTAGGGCTCGGAACAAATCTGAGAAATCAGAGAAGATAACATTAGCTCGCCATCCAGATTAACAACAAACGATACTTGAAGGGACGGTCGAGCATTGTACAGGAACTCTTTGAAGAGTGAATCTCTTGTCCCATGATACTACGTAAGCTGAGCCCTATATCTGATAATTAAGTGTTTTGGGTCGCATCTACGTTGATTTGCTAAATAGTAAACCTTGGAACATGGGGTTACCAAGCTGGAATTGTCGTCCCAACCCTCGATCTTTAAGGCATAAATCTGAAACAATACGTGATTGCCGACTAATCTTGTTTGTTGTATTTATATATATTTATAGTTTTCATTTACATAATAATGAATTATAACTTACTTGACCCTTATGTGACGCTTAGTCTAAGAGGTCAAGAGTAGAGTGTCTCCTTACTCCGTTTATAAGTCTTGCAACAGGGACACTCAAAGTGAAATGTGAATTTTAAAAGTAAGACTAATATGTATAATCTGTTTATGGATACTCAAGATCGAGTTAATGGTTTAAATATTCGAATTGGAATCCAAATCCATAAGTTTATTAGATATCCAACAGGGTTAAAGATTCTTCGGTCTTACCATTCAGTAAGGGATGTCGTCATCGCAGTCCTGAATGAATTTGCCTATTTTGAATGAAAGATATATATATATATATATATATATTTTCTTTTGTATTTATCCATAGCATCTACAAATAAAACAAGTAAATAAGTATTATAGCTAAATTTTATTGAGTAACAAGTGTTTAAATAGAATCCCGTACACTTTAACTGCGAGGTGATTATCATCGGGGGATGCGCACGTGGAATGATGCGCAAAGAAATACCACCATTAAGCCCCATTCAAGGACTTGACAAATAATAATAATAATAATAATAATAATTTTTACTCTCATAAAGCATCTATAGCACATTATTATTTTATAAAAGATAAATACATATATATGTGTATATATGTAAATGTGTGTGTATATATATGTGTGTATAATATAAGCTATTTTGGTCATCGTAATAACAATGGTTGGCCACATATATATATAATAGTAATACTTTTATTTATAAAGCACCTAAAATAATTTATTATTATTTTTTTCTAATATATGTAACATTATAAAGCTCATATATATAAATGTTATAGGGGGTATGTACCTATGTATATATATGTATAAATATATGTATGTGTACACATGTAGCGATATAAAGCACATATGAATAAATGTTATCTAAACATAAGCTTTGAAATAGATTCAGTCACCCATAAATCAAACAATTTTCCATACATCCGATCCGGGATTAATACAGTTGAAACGCAGGTAACAATAAAAAAAGAGAGAAAAAGAACCTGGAAAGGTCCCGGCTTCACTGATTAGGTGGATTAAGATAGGCAAGTACGGAAAATACTGTTTGAGTAGCAGTAAGGAAAAGACCGAGGAGAGCGCCAAGAGCTGCCATCCATGCCCATGGTGCACCAAAGTATTTTTGCTTGATAGCACCCCATCCAGCACGCCATTTGCTGCTACAATACTTGTTAATACCTCTAAAAACTGGAGCTAAATAACTGCTATTTGTATAAAATCCAGAGTACTTGCAAATATCATTAAAGACGCGCGTAACTTCCTCATGAGTTCCGACGCACTTCTCAATGATTTTTTTACTTTCGAGATATTCGGAGTCAGCAGCGTTGTTGATAAGACATGTCATAAACACGATGTAGGAGGTTATTTGCTGAGGATAAAAAGTATAAGATTGTTCGAAAGCCACGAAATTCCGGAGAAGGATATGAGTGTAATCATCGAGTCTGAAAAATGGTACTTCAAGCGTCCCTTTGTTGAAACTGATCTCCAGGAAGCTGTGCCCCGGCTTCTTTCTCAGGAACTTGATTCCAGCTTGTCGTAGCATTTGAGCGGATTGAAACATTTCTGGTCCAGGACGATGTTGAGATGTATATGTTTCACAGTAATTGTCTAATGTTTCACAGTAATTGTCTAATGGCAAAATGCTTCTCCAATACAAATCCAAAAGATGTTTTACATGACCTAAACGATCATTGAATCGAATGCCGTGGAAAGGTATTCCCATACCCGGCAAACTGAAAAAATTCGTGGCCAAATCATCTAAGGTGGTTTCCTCTGTAAGAGAAGCCCTTGTTATTTCGAACAATTTTTCAACAACGAAGTAAGGAATCTGATTCTCAAGCTTAACAAGATCATGCGCGATTGCCCAGAGTGTATATTCTATAGTGAAGATACTATCATATGGCACGAACCCTTGTAACGTTGCCAGAAACTCAGTGATGAAACATCCATCCAGGACCATCATCGTCACAAGCTCACTTCTACTAAACTTATTTAGGCACTCCGAATAGCTCTCCCTGATCCTCTCTTCTTCGGGCAAGATGGCATCGATTAACTGTTGGATATGGATGCCATGCGGTTCACATCGAGTCAACAGAGAACTTAGAAACCTCCATTTTCGTTCCTGAAGCATTTTAAGATGTACTTCTCCATAATGGTAAGGACCAATGGAGACAGCAATGGGATAGTATGCATCGTTATTGATCTTTGCTACGTATCGAGGAACACGGAAAATGCAGCACTCTCGCTCTCCGACTGAAGAGCTCAATAGTTTTGGCTTCTCCTCCATTTTATGCTTCATCGAAGAAACGAGTCCTGCCACTTCATCTCCCTCATCATCATTAGGAAACATTCTTAATTCACCTCCTGGTATATCTGCTTTTGGCTATTTTTTTTTTAATTTAATAAGATAAAGTCAACATAACCAAAAAAACTGAAAAATGCAAAATTTTACTAGATAATGTGTTGAAGTTGAGGCGCGAAAATCTTCTGGTCGTCGTTGTCATGACAGGACTAGAAGTCTTGTGAATTTAGTTCATCGTCAAGCGCAAGCCCCTCCCTCTTTAAATCCTGAGGAAACGAAACACGTTTTCTGAAAGTTTTGAATCACGTGGAATGTACGGGAAAATCTAAGGTAATCTCTATACGACAACAAAGTGTCAAAAGCACAACTTAATTACACATATTCTAGCCATAAACTCCGATTACCTGAAGCACAAAGATGAGAAACAAACCACTGCAAAATTTTGAGTTTTTACAATAAAATAAAATTAGGTTTATGGTTAATAGAGAGGTATTAATTTCCTAACCAAAATTTTTCAAGTTTTAGGGAATTCATTTCTTGTCAATATTAGCAGATAACGGATTGAATTGTGTTTGCGGACCAAACTAGAATGCATGGATTACTCACTGAAAAAGATTGGCTCTAATTTTCTGATGAGGAGCTCCATGTAAAAAGTCATTGTTCTTATAATATATTTGAAATTGTATTTTCTTTTTCATTTATAGTGTTCACGGTTATCTAGCTAACTATAATGATTGTAGTAGTAATAGTAATAATTCCAAATCAATTATAGTTTTGTTGAATTTTAAAAAATTGCAAAAATAGAAGATATGGATAATGAAGAGGATGTTGTAATTGATTCATGGTAAAGACTACACAAGGTTATTCTCTGGCAAAGCCATTGACACAATCTTTTTAAATTATTCAACAACGACGACAATTAGAATTTGCTCTTGAATTTAACAAGTCAACTGAGATTAAGGTGTGAAAAAAATCAAAAAATATATGTATATAATAAATTGCAGGAAAATAAAGATTAATCTAAAAAAGATTTGAGTAATTTATAGAGCCTCTCTTTGTAGCCAATCGTCCTTTCTAACTCCATGTTAGAGAAAAATTCTGTTACTTGAGGATTTTCCACTGTTTGCTAACACCCTAAAAGAAAAAAAATATATATATATATATATATATTTATAGCAAATTTGAGAATTACAGTTGCTGTTAGCTCAAGAGTTTAGAGCAAATAGTGATAAAGTAAAATGCAATGGAAAACTTTAGCATAGTGTATTTTTTAGTTACTACGGCTCGCATGTATCTGCTCTTTCCTTAATTTAAGTACATCATTTTCCAAACGAGATAATTTGGCATTCGTGTCATGATGGCTATTATTATAAAATAGAATAATAATAGTGAAAGTACCTCTATATTTATTTTCTTTCTATTTCAATACTTAAACTTTGATTTTTATTCTTTTAGTACTTCAACTTTCTAAAGCGAAACAAATAAGTTTTTTTTTTTTTTTTTTAATAACATCACAGCTTTTGTAAAAATATCATACTATATACAAAATAGCAACGAGACGTGTAAAAAAAAAAAAAACAAAAAATAGGTTTAGGCTAATATCTATGCAACTTAAAATATATATATATTTATTGTTTTCAACTTAAAAAAATATATATCTAATATATTATATTTTAACACACGGATTAAGGGTGCCCGTTTGCTAATATCTATTTAAAAAACAAGCAAAAAAAAAAAAAAAAATCCATACACCATTTGGTTAAGCGATGAGCAAGGAGAGGCAACCACTTTGCGTTTTGGCTCCAAGTAACACGTTTAAAATAGAACTCTCTTTGGCAGGATTATTGGCGGTCTAAACTAAGGAGACTTACCAGATTAAGAGCATAATACAAATGCTAAGGTAAACGGCGAGTATGGACGCTTCCTAAAAGGCGGGAATATACCCTGTTTTTATGTGTTGAGGAAGCAACGAGTCTTTCTGTCTAGCCCAAACCTTAATAAATATCGCGCACCTTTATTCTCTCTCTGCACACGATCTTTTCCACTAGTTTCTCCGATTTTAATATGTTTGTTGTAATTTTTGAATAGGTGTTGTTAATGCTCGTTTTTATTTCGCTCATTAAATGTTCACTTTATTGAAATAATTCCATTAATTTCACACTAAGATCACGTGAGAAATCAGAGTGGAAAGAAAAATAAAAGGATCAATTACAATTCGAGGGAATACGTACCTTGATCGTTTATCTTTTATGTCTTTTTGGATTGATTGTTGTCCCGCCCTCTCTTGCTTTCTTTTTAATGTATTCTTTGGTGGTGAAGAATGTGATGTTTGGGGATGTTATCTATATAGAAGAACTCCTCGTGGGAGAGAATTAAAGCCCATAACTCTAATTACCTAAAGCCCAATAACTATCGCTTTAAATCCATTATTATTAGGAATATTTATCATATAAATTACATAGGACACTATAAATTATTAAAATAATCTAGCACACTTCTTTTGGTATTGGCTATTTATTCCATCCTCGTTCGATATAAAGTTGATATTTCGGTGTTCACTTGAAGAGAATGACAATTCATAACGAATTATTATTACTTGAAATGGTCTATTTTTCAACTTTATCATAAATACCTATGTCTTGAAAATAACACATTTACATTTATCCTCTTTTTATAATAAATACAGAAGTATTATAGATGTTACCTCTTTCACTTTTTATACTAAGTGAACATTGTAATAGTCATTACAACTTTATTACGTTCTCTTTGAATTGGAATTCTATTTCACATTTTTTCTATTCAGGGAAGTGAAAGAGCCAATTTTGTTGTAAAAATTTTATTTTCGTTTTTTTTAATTTTTTAATAATGAATTATTTATATATTGTTATTTATGGTATATTATGTAGCTTGAATGGTTATTGATGTTATTGATAATTTGTATGTTTATGATGAAATTATATACATATATATGTCAATGTTTTGACGTAGGATGTAGATATGTTATATTATTATAATATTATTGTTATTGTTTTATGGTGTTGGATGAGTGAAAGGTATTGATATTAATTTCATAATTAATATTTATGAAAAAAGTAAAATATTTTAAGAGTGTAACTAATATCATTTGAAAATGATCGTTTATTGTATGAAATGTCGATATATATACACGTACCAGCGGGGTCACCAGTTTAGCATCACCCCAACATCCTCCGCAATAGCATCGGCCTACTGTGTACGAGGAGCACTCCTAGCTTATGATTACAAGCCCTCACTTGTATCGACCGCATCGAAGACACCCTATTATGTCGTCGATCCAAGTTCAACAGACATTAAATTGTTTTTGCATTTATCTTATATCAAACTTGCTACATTTGTTGTCGTGCTTTGTTCCTTTTTTTTTTTTTTTTTTTTTTTGAGATTTCTATATTTCTTGCCCTATTTTCTTTTTTGATGAATTCAAGCCAATCATGTTGTATTAATTGGTCGTATTGCAATGATAATTTTATTTAATTCCATTTAAATTATTCTAAATAAATGTTCAATCGTTTAATTTTAATATTTAAATGACAATATAGAACTGGGAAAGCATATTAGAAAATGCCAAACATTTTGTAAATCATTGAAAAACAATTGAATAATTCAATATTCACAGTGTATTGTAGTTGAACTTAATTATAAAATAGACATAGGAGGGGTTTGAACTGGTTGTATTCCAAGTTGTACAGCTTTCAATAACCTTAGATGGCTGATTATTTTATAGCCTAATAATATCATTCTTAGTTTTTAAAATGACATGTATGAGTTAAATCTGCTTTTTCCGTTACAATAGTTAAAAAAAAAAAAAAACCTTAAATTTATTAGATTATGCCGTATCCATTAGGTTTGTGTGTGGTGTGTATATATATATATATATATATATGATTCACGGCTTATTAGGTGACAGACTTATGAAGAAATAATAATAATGGACTTATCTATATAAGAATCTTATTTTTCTGGAGGAGACTTCTTGTCATTTCAATTCAAAGTAAGAGACCTTTATTTCCACAAATTATTAGTGGGAACGAGGAACTGGGGACCATGAATGGAAGATAATGCATTCGTTTATATATATATAATATATATATTACAAACTAAAATCTGTCTTGTTGTTCTAGGAGTTCAAAGCATGAGATTTTTATTCCACAAATTATTAATGGGAACTGGGAATTGGGGTCCATGAATGGAAAATAACGGATTCGTTTGTATATACAAATTACAATTGCTAACTAATTAAAAATTTATCGTGTCGCTCTAGCAGTTCAAAGCATGAGATTTTTATTCCACAGATTATTAATAGGAACTAGGAACTGGGTCCATGAATGGAAAATAATGGATTCGTTTTTATATGCAAATTACAGATGCTAACTAATTAAATTTATCGTGTTGTTCTAGCAGCTCAAAGCATGAGATTTTTATTCCACAAATTATTAATGGGAACTGGGGTCCATGAATGGAAAATAATGGATTCGTTTTTATGCAAATTACAGATGCTAACTAATTAAATTTATCGTGTTGTTCTAGCAGCTCAAAGCATGAGATTTTTATTCCACAAATTATTAATGGGAACTGGGGTCCATGAATGGAAAATAATGGATTCGTTTGTATATACAAATTACAAATGCTAACTAATTAAAATTTATCGTGTTGTTCCAGCAGTTAGTATGAAAGAAGAAATTAGTAAACCCCAATATGAAAACGATTAATTAATAATTTATCTCATTATTATTCCTCATCTTCATAATTTATTTTAGTAGAATTCGCTAGAAAAACCGCTTTTTTATACATCCATTGGAGAACATCTTACAAAATAATTATCCAGAATAAAGGATGCCAAAGCTTCACTGCTAGTAAGCATTTTTCTTGTCATTTTGTATGTAATTTACAAGTATAGTCAAATCTCGATAACTATCACATATTGTGTTGGTGATTTAAAGATACATTTTTTTAATACTGAATGTTTCACTAGTTTTATTTAAATCCCAATGTTTAAGTTTTAATATTTTGAGTCATCAATGCTATACAAATTTTTTAGACTTTTTTTTTTTTTTTCAAGCTTCGTTAACTTTTTCGTTAGTGCTTGACCCGAAATAACATTATCTAAATAATTATTTGAGATAAACAATATAAGTAAATAAGTATTATTTAAGATAAAAAAAAAAAAAACTTGAGAAAAGCACGAAGAAATCTAGAAACCTAGTCCATACCCATTTTCTGGTGAAGATACATTTTGGAACAACTTTTGGAGCTGTATGTGGCCAATTTGCTTTTTCAAATAGCATTCTTGTAATGTATTATTCTTGTCAGCTTGCCTCGTATCATCATAAAAAAGTGATATGGTAAGACTCAAAAACTTGCTAAAACCCTCAAATAACATTTAATAACTCCAGATTCACATTAAGTAGGTTATCTCATCAATAGTCATAAATACAAGATAAATACTTCATAATAAAGTAGACACAAATAAAAGCCAACTCATACCTATCATGATAGAGGAAATAAAGCTTAGTCTATTACATAAACCAAAACATGAAATGTTATTTAATAAACATCGACCATCAAGCATTATATAAGTCTAATAATAAAAAATCTGCTAAATAGTCTAATCCACTATCATCATTCTCATAATTTATAAAGTGATCATTACTAATAAGTTGAACACTATAGGCTCCTGATTAGTTCCTAAAAAAGATAAAAATGATTGAGCTAAAACTCGGTAAGTCGAAACCGCTGGCATACATGCATGAACAATCATCACATACTATCACATGTAACATAGTATTCAATGCAACAATCTCGTTTTCTTTATCTGTAATTTTAAGCTAATAACCAATATATCCTAGCGTCATTGGTGTCTAACCCTAAACCTAGAGTAACTAATGACTCCACAATAATCATATATTAACATAATTACATATATTTGATATTCGGCACTCCCTAATACTCAAGAAACCGAAACCGTTTTCACCTAATTTATCGGAATTCTTTCCAAGTGCGACTCCACTTGGGACAACATCACATAAGGATCATCAAGATGCTATCTTAACATTACCAATACTCCTAGTTTATTAAGCCTAGCCAAACACAAGCAACAAAACAGTTGTTAGAGTCAAATAATTAATTAGTCCATTTTCAATTGCTGATACCTAACACGCACAAACAACAAATAGGGTAATGACGTATTTGATTTAGCATTGAAATGGATAACTCAATTTTATTGAAAACATGTAGATATAACACAACAAGACTAATTCATTACTTTCATCATGAAAGAAAGCATACACTTAAGGTTGTCTAATTTCCTAAGTTCATTAAGAGTCTACTGCCATTATAAATCTCGATGTATAATCCTACTTATGTTTAGGTGTAGTTTAGTGTTAAAGTCAAGTTTTTTCTTTGCTTAAGAAGACCTTTAAAAAGGTATAAACAAGATTAAATCATCACCTTGAACCTGAAGCCTTTGATGGAGGGTGTGATTGGCCCGGTACAATATAAACATGGTGTCACTCCCTATGTTATGCCTATGATAGAGGGAGTAATGACAATCACACCTTGTGTCACGCTCGTGATGGAAGAGGTAACAGGCCTGTGGCCATCATCGTGGCTTTTACAACCTTTGTTACGACTATAACTTGGCCGGGGATATCTAAAACAATATAGGCCGAACGACTGTGACCCCCTATTTGTGTTTCTTAAGCTTCAAAAGCTTATTTTCTAAAAATTTATCCCTTCCTTGATCACTAAACATATAGACTCCCAAAAAAAAAAAAAATCATTCTTAACACGTACAACTACTTTTCCAAAAAATTTACATGAAATTTATTGATTGTTCTCCTCCTCTTTTGCAATCAATAACCTATTACACAAACGATATCCATTTTTTTATTACTATTAATCCACGTATTTTGACCTTTGATTTAATGAAACACATTAAACAACCGTTACCTTGCGAATCTAGAAAGAAAGTTAAGAGCTTTCTTGTACACTCGAAATTTAAACGTCTTTAACACTTAATATGGGTAGGCTTAGAGATGTATTCCTCTCAAGATTGTAAGAAGGAAAAAGGAAAAGAAAGCGGCTTAGCTTAATCTCTTATTGATCCTTCAACAGAGATGCTAGTAGAGGGAGATTTAGGATTTAGAGGTTTTCGAGACATTGCTGTAAAACAAAAATACATGTAGGTTAAAGGTAAGGGTGATTATTATTATATTTTATTGAGAGTGACTAATTTGCCATTTTATTATTTAACAAATGACAATCCCTTACCCCTCTTTATAAAACAACTCATTTTTATATTATATTTCTGCCCTCCTAATAAGAAACTTTCCTCCTTGAAATTACCTAGGTCACTGTAATTCTTTTAATCCATACTTCCATATGCTCTTTGATGTTAAAGTTATTTTCTACTCAATTTGTTATTCTTTATGCCATATGTAACTATTTTCAAAAATCTTTCCCCCACTTTTTTTATCATGATTATATCTCCTAACTAAAATATAATTTAGTTAACGTCTCCATAACTCCTAACCTTTACTGCTCGAATCAACTTCCTCCACAGCTACATGATACACCTTAAGAATATAAGTTCAATATATTAGCAATGCTCATCATGAAATCTTGCCATTATTTATTATATTTTCTGTTGAAAAACTCACTTGTATAAAATTTCCAAATCAATTCCTTAAGCAACATTTAGAAAATTGGGATTTTTACAACTATAATTTCAACCTCAAATTCCAAAAGTCAAACCTGACATTGACCTAGAGCTTCAAATGTTACTGTGTCATTTACACTTCTATCAATTGAATTGAGTTTTACCACTATCGTTCTATATCAAAGTTAATTTATGTTATTCGTGCACAATTCATCTAGCACCAAAAAATTCATTCACTAACTATATCGCTTCTTGCATGCTTTCTCAATTCCTAGTATCTTTCCTTTTAATCTACCATCAATATAAGGATGATAACTAATAATTGACACTTATGTTTATAGGTAAATCTTTCAAAATTATTGAAAAGACTTCTAATCCTTTCTTTAACAGTATTACCTCTAGTGTTCCAATATTTCCTTAATATTTAGTTTCTTAATGCACTTTGTCTTTATAATCATTACTCTACAAATTCATTCCATGTTCTCAATAGTATGTGATTATTCTTCACTTGGATTTGGTATTTCCCTCCTCTTCTTTAATCTATTAGCAAAAGATCTTCTTTTGTTTGTATACTTACATCTCCTTAACTTATAAACTAACCAACATATCCTAAAAAGCAACTATATGATCCACTTTAAAAATATCAACTCAACTCATTAGCAATACCAGTCATTGTAATTTATCTCTAATTACCGTCATTTTCGATGAAACTTCTTTAATACATAGTCACCTTATAGTTCCTCAAATAACAATTAGAAAGCTAAAAAATTTAGAATTTTTAATTTCAACCCTCACTCTAAAGATCTAATCTCACAATAGTTTATCATTTCAGATAATATTATGGTATCTATGTTTCAATTAGTTCAATCTAGTTTACTACCATTGTTAAACTCAATAGTCAATATATAAATTTCATCACTCGTGCCATTTCAATTGTCTTCTAAAACCTGTAATGCTGCATTCTATAACAATTGATACCCATAGCCTCATACAGACTTTTCTAAGAATCATCCTAAAACTCATTATCATATATTAATTTGGTTGTCATTAATAACCCTCATCCTTGGATTTCTAATACATTTCAACTCACTAAAATCATGTCTCCTTCTTCCAATTGCTACTCCACATGTACTTTCATACCTTTTATAAGATTTAACTATTTCCTTATTTGTACTAGTTATCCCCAAATTCTTTCCATTGACTCTTCAATAACAATTCCTCTCATTTTACCTTCATATCTATAGATTTACATCCATTAAGCCAACAATCACATTTTACACTACTAGTCCTCTATTAAGATTTTCATGTCTCTTAATTATGTCACTAATTCCTTCTCTTCAACTCTAGTTATCCATCTCTTACCACTTAAAAATTTTGTCTCTTCAAAATCTTAACTAACTTCATCTTCCTTCAATAGCTCTCCTTGTTTTACCCTTATGTCACCAACTACTCCCTTACACTTCTAACCATTCATCATCATACTATTACTAGCCATTTTAAACTTCACTATAGATTATGTTAAATACTCATTTAACTACAACAACAGAACTTTCTCCATGCTTATACTTGTCAATAACCTTCAATTTAGTCATCGAAAAATCTTTCCTAATTTCCTTTACAATCAATGCTACTACACTACATTGAGGAAAACGAAAAACTATACTTAAAATTAACATATTTCATTTAGTTGCTATACTCCCATGTCGTCAAATAATGAAAAGATCACTATCATTGTTATTGTTGTTGTTTGTACACAACATCAAGTTAGATGATTTTGATTTTTTTTTTTAACTTGGGTATATCTTATGTTATTTGGTTTGCTATTATTGTGTTCATATGATGGTTCTTGCATCTAATAAAGTTGGTCTCATATTCGGTTCACTTGCTGCTTTTAGCTTATTTTTATTAGAGTTTCATCATTTTCGCACTTTTTTTGTTTAACCCATATGATTTTCTTCTTTTGTTAACATTGGTATCATATATAACGTTAGGAAAGTATAATTTTCTTGTTTTAGAATCTTATTTCATATTTTAAACAATCTACTATTTGTCAACCATTATCATTATATTTACTTATAATCAGTTAATTATAATACAATATTCACTTTTCTTATTTTCTCTTAAAGATAAATAATATTAGTTTTATATATTTCCATAATAGTAAACTTATGGGGCTTCATAATCCTCATTACCTGAACAAAAAAAATACCCGAAATAAGTATTTTCATACTATCCTTAGTTTAATTTCTAACTTTATAAACTTTGTTCTCAGTAGATTTTTCGATTACTTATTTTACACCTTAAAATGGTCATAACTAAGTCATTTTAACTCTGATTTTCACATATAAGTAGTTATTTTCTACCCACTCCAAATATGTTATCCATTTCTAAGGTTATTTTAATCGTGAGAGGTCTCTAAGATCTCATAATAGAAAGGGCCATACTGTGTCACGCCCCAATGAATACCGTAAACATGATAACCCGCCGTACACAACTAGAATGGATACCCTTAAGAATGGCTACCTTAGTTACTCGAAAGCTTTCATATTGGTACAAGGCATACATTCACAACAAAGGGAGACCAGTAGAGTTATGCATTTTAAGATAATGGCAACGGAATATACAAAATAACACTTAATATATTTCATCATAACATAAAGTTCTACAACTTCTACGGGGCATTCCCATGATAGGTCTTCATAATAACGAAGTCTTACTAAGACAAACAACTTATAACTAAAAGATTCTGAATAATAGTTAATACAAATTTTTGGGTGATCAACCAATCTCGCAGACAATCAATCCTAGAATACTTTAAACAAGCATAAGTTAATCACCGGTTCCGATATTCTTATCACAATTTCTCAACTTATAAACAAGCATACATAATCCCTCATAATTCCCATCATGCAATTCCATTTTATCTTTTGTCTCATAATCTAGTGCAACTAATTGCTACAAATACATGCAAGAAATGAACTTAGGAAGTCATACTCACTCAGCCATTGGTCGCTGGTCTCTTAGAAATAATAATCTGATGGTAACGAATCCTCAGGATCCAAGTCGCCTAAACGAAAGAAATACCCAAATGAGTATTTCAACTCGTATCTAATCCATTTTATTTCATAAAAACTATTAAGTTCGTAATTGTCATCATTAATGGAAATTTCAACTTAAAACAACCATAACTTGGTCATTTTAACTCGAAATTTCGTAAATTATATACCGATTCCTATCTACTTCAAAAGATCCATCTAATTCTATGTAATATCTCAATTTTGAAAACTTTTAAGTCTCAAAAAGTTCATATCAGTTCTTTTCCGTAATCAAACATCCATTTTCGAAATTATTTTTGTGAAGAATTATGATGTTTCTACTATCCATGCCAAATATGCATGCCAAATTAGCAAATTACTATCATGAATCGTATGTTATGAGCTTCCTATATGTATGTTCTTGATGATATTCTATTAGGGAATATTTTTAGAAAGCTTCTACTCTTCAAGATGCCACGAATACCTAACTTAGCAAAACTAATTTTGTGTGCTTGACAAATCACACTTGTTTTAGAGATTTTCTTTAATAAAATTTATTTATTCTTGCTAAAATTAAGTATTTACCGTATCTATTCCTTAAGGTCTTCATTTTTCAACAAAAACCTTCATTTTTCACTTTGTAAACAAGTGTTTAAATATTGGCTATTCCTAGATATGAATTTTGTAAAAATGGTTTTTAAGTGATTTCTTTAAGAAAAACTTGTTTGATACTTTAAAATTTAAGGCTCCATTATTCCTATCTCCTAAGGACTTCATTTCCTTAATAAAACTTCCATTTTGAGTTTGAAAAATAGGTATTTACATATCCTCTTTTCCTAGTTACGAATTTCATGTAACTATCTTAAGATCCAAATTTTCTATTTTGTAAATATTTCTTGTTGGACAAATTTATCATAGTAGATCTACCATTAACTTATTAAAATCATCTCTTATTGATACCTATTCCATAAACTCTTCATTTTTCACATAAAAATCATGTTTTGTAGTTGCAAAATAGGTTTTCAAAAGACAACTCTTTTTCCATCCGAATTTACAAAAGTTTGTTTTGATGAAACAAAATTTGTTCTTGAGCTTTTTGGCTCATCTTCATAAATATCTTAACTTTTAGAAATAACAAAACATTCATTTACATAAGACAAAAATCTTTATGACCATTTATTCATCTTAAACATAATAAATGCATGAGATCTCCAATATCATGTAAAAGAATAGATGTTTAGAAGCTAGATCTAAGTGTAATGATCATGTTAAATGCATGAAATGAAGTATACTACCATGATAATAATGTAGTAGCAAGATTCCTACATGAAATCATCACTATATGAACATACATTATGATTATTGATAAAGTCTTATTTTACTCAACTTTGCAATAATCAAATCATATTTATCTATTATAGATATTATAGAAATCGAATGAAAACAGTACTTAAGTATGCTTGAATTGTTATTTCAGGTCATTAAGGACTTAAACAACAAATACAAGCAATTAGGAGAAGTTTCATGCAAATTTGGGAAAGAAATCAAGCAAGGCCGGCCATACGAGTATCATGACAGTTTTGGCGATGTTTCGTAATTTCAACATATCTCTCTCATCCGAGCTCCTATTGAGATGATTTCAAATGCTACTGAAACCTAAGAGAGAGATATTCAACTTTCATGTTTTGGTCGTGAATGAATTCGGAATGAATCAGCATCGAAATATGCTATGAATTTGCTGCTATGACAGTGATGATGTTCACGTTTTGGAAAATGATAGAGTTTGGTAAATTGCAGATATCTCTCTCATATGATATTCTTTTGACGTGATTCAACCTCCTATGGAAATATGAGAGATATATATACAATCTTCATGTTTTTAGTTTTTTCTAATTATGAAAGAATGAAGGTTGAAAATTGTCTTGAAGTCACTGCAAGTGCAGAACATCAGTTAGATTTGCAGATTGACACTGTTTTAGTAAATTTGATATATTTCTCTCATCCGAGATCCATTTGATATGATTCAAGATCCTATAGAAAGAGAGAGAAAGATCTAAACCTTTCATTTTATAATTTTTTCCAAATTCCAATTTTATTAGGGTAAAAAATCGCCATGAAATTTCTACACATCAACACTGCTTAAAGGCTGTCATCTATCTTGCTTCGGAATTGATTTTACAATGTACACCGACTACTGGAGATTCAAGGCCACCAGCTTTGAGTCGATGTACATTCAAAAATGCTCTCGAAAATCAAATTTTAAAAAGAAGGCCGGCTAGATCCAAAAGTACACCGCCGGTGTAGAGTGCCAGTGTATCTTCCCTGCGACTTTTTATATATAAACTTCTCTTGTTGTATCTTTTGAAAAAAAAAAAAAAAAAAGAAAAAGAAACCCTAGGCACGAAATTCTATTTTTTTCCTTGCTCCTAGATCTATATTAGGGTTTAGAACACAAAAGTAGTTAACTTTTTAATTTGATATCGGATTCCACACCAGATTCAAGTGGAAAACAACATTTGTGTTTGGATTTCAAGAACAAGATTCCATTTACAAGGTTATTTTGTTCTTTTTCTTATATTCTCTTATTGGATGTTGTTTGATGCTTGATTTCTTGTGTTCTTAAATCGGTTTTGAGTCTTTTATCTGGATTATATGATTGCTAATTCCTGTTGTTGATTCATTACTTGTTCATATTCGGATTATCAATGTTATTTCACAAATCATGCAATTTTGGCTTAAATCTGGAATTCTTGAATGATTAAGATTGTAATTGGGAAATTCTCTTCTAATCAATTTTGTGATTACCTAATTAGGATTGCATTTCACATAGGGATATAGGTTGTAATTCTATTAGGGTTTGGTCAATTTAAAAATAATTGTCAATTAACACTTTCTTAGGGATAGGGAATATTGATTGGTAATTTTAGGGTAATGGTTCACTTTGGGAAAAGGAATTGTTGTCTTGTTCTTCATTCTTGAAAAACTAAACCCATTGATGATTTGGATTGACAAGTGCATTTTTGGTCAATAGCAGACATTCAATTTATTTCCATATTTGATTGGCTCTAAACCCAATTCTATTTAAGGTGTGGAAATCCAAGATTTTTAGTAGTTTAGTTTTATTAAAAGAAAATACAAAAATAGAAACATCTTTTGATTTTCTTAGCTATAAATTGGAGTAATATAGTTGATAGCTAGTCCTCACTCTCTGTGGATTCGATTCAGTATTCACCGAAATTTTATTACTGCACACACACCCGATACACTGTCGGTTAAAGATCTGCTTATTTAAAGGAAATTGAATATAACTGAAAAGAGTTTTAAAAAACATATATAGAAAAAGCGTGATCAATTATGAAAAAAAATATGAGCTTTAAACATAAGATCCACAACTTATGATGGCTTGATCATCATGTTCTAGTGGTTTCATATCCCTAACATGAAGCTCATGGGGACTTTTATGAATCCACACATGAATGATCTGGCCATTAGATGTTTTTGTGGTGGTAAAGTTTAGATCTACACCTATTAGGCTTTGTAAGCAAGAGTAGTTGAAGAAAAAAAAATGTGTGTGAGTATGTAGTAGGGTGGGGGTGTCACAACAAAGAGAGGAAGAGAGGGAGAGTGTTTTGCAAAATTTTCCAAGCGTGAAAATGAAGAAAGAAAGAAATGAAATGGTGAAGGCATAAAAGAGTTTATATAGGGAATTGGATTAAGGTTTTCTATGATTAAATAAAAGAAGAAAAATAGGACAAATGAGAGGGAAATGGGAGGGGGGTGCACCGGCCAGGGACAGGAGAGGAAGAGAGTGTTTTGTAATTTTCAAATTTAATTTTGTGTAATAAAATGTGATAATTTGCATGGGAAAAGAAAATGGTAATGAGTGTAGTGTAAGGATGTAAGAGTAGGGGTATGGATTGTGAGTGTGAGTAAGGTATGGGCTTGTACTTGCGAATAGTAATAAATAATAGATTAGACAATTAAAGTACCGATTAATAAAGAAAATATGATAAAAGGCTATAACTGTAATTTTTATAAATCGAAAAATTAAAATATATGATTTTGAATTCCTTATTAAATTTCGGTCTTAAGGAGTATTCCGGAATATTTTTCTAATTTCGAGTCCCAGGGCTCGGTTTTCCAGAATGGATCCCAGTCAGGTTCGAAACAGATAATTTCCCGAAAACTGGTCTTTTTATGTTTCAATATATTCTTTAGAATTATAACCTAGATTATTTTGCTCTCAAAAGTTCTGTGGTTTTATTCTCGATGAAGCCGGACTTAGGGTTTCTAGGTTTCTTTCTAACCCTAGTTATTGCGGTTTAGGGTTTTAGTTTCCGATTTGGTTGTCGAAGTCAAGCTTGGTTTACAAAGAAAGCCAAGGCTTACACTTACGATTCTTTACTTCAGTACGATTCAACCAAATACATCCTACACTCTCTAAAATTGCGCTTTGCAATAGTCCAACCCAACTAGAATGCTTTGTATGATGACAACAAATGCAGTCATCTGTTCCAAAATGATAAAATCTATCATGGAAGTGTGGTTAGCAACATAAACCTGTTTAGGATGTATACTAGGCCATGACCCATGGTGTTTGATAACACCAATCCATGAAGCAACAAAAAAACTACATATTAACTCCGCTAGTGCACTTTCTAGCTTTATTTTCAATGTATCAGGCCCTTTAAGCAAAAGGTGCATGAGAATAAACGAAGAAAAGAAGATGATCCATCAAATCATTAAAACTAGATACCTCATAGGGAACAAAATCAAATACCAAACCAGCACCCCAAAACACCACAAAGAAAACAAGTACACATTCCAATTGCATGGTTCAAGCGGATTCGACTTAAAACACCTCATAAATGAATCATCAACAATTGCACTGACAACTTTTTTTCTTAATGCTTTATCTTTCAAGTCAAGCTAAGGAACATTAGATAACGTAGAAATTAAAAACCCAAATCGAATAAGTATCTCCAATTTTCCTTTCTAAACTTCATCTTAATATAATCACAATCCCACCTTCATGAAAGCATTAAAGCAATCATCTTTAAGGAAGAAACATGTACCAAATACTTAATCGGTTATAAAATGGACATACCCAAAGAATAAATGGCAAAGTTTACACGTTTATATACTTATCTCCTGATTCGAGGCATCAAGAACAAACTTTTAAAATTATGATAAGTAAAAAAAAAAAAAAGAAAAAAGAGGATCTATATAAAAGAATAACAACTTACCAGAATACCAATTGACCAAATACCAAAAAAAGAAGAAACTCTCTAGCCAAAATATCAAAACCTACAGGTAAAAAATCAATTCTAATAAACAAAAAAAAAAAAAACACTCAAAGAAGAACCGTGTCATCTGCAGTTTATGTTGAAAAAAGGAAAATAAACCTACTATTGCTGTTTATTTATAGATATGGAGTGAGAGATTATTGTGACATAGAAATACATGATCCAAGAGGGTTTTGAAGGATACATAATATGAGAGAGATAAAGAGATTACTGTGGAGGGAAAGTGGAAAAAGCGTGTGAAATTTTGGTGGAAAATTTAGAGACCTCCAATTTTCCAATGACAGGAGTACATGTTTCCACCGTTCTGATGCGAGAATGTTTACAGAGAGAGAGAGAGAGAGAGAGAAAGAATTAGAGTGGAGAAAAATTGAGAAAGAGAGAGAGCCAGTAAAGGTTTTACCGAGATGAAAGGGAAAATGAGGTCTAGTGGGTTTTGTCATTTTATATCCATGTATAATGAGAAACAAGATTAAGGGCAAATTTAAATATTTTAACAAATGAACCCAAATAGTTTATTGTAAAAGCATACAATATGGCCACATTTATTTTGTTGGAAGAAAGTTTGTTGGCTAAAAATAAATTTGTAGCAGTGAATATTTCTTGGGCCTATAAGTTCTAAATTACACTTAGTGGGCTTAAATAAGAATTTAGAAGGCCCGATAACTTTAGTTAAATTTAAATTAAAAGTCCATTAGGCTTTAACTTAATTCTTAGGTCCAATAACCAATATTACTCTAATGGGATCTAAATTGTAATAAAGCCCAATTCTACCTAATATCTATATTCTTTAGTAGGTCGGATACTTAAACCATAAAGCCCATTACCATAAAAATTAAAACCTTTAGAGGATTTCTTATTAGGCTTGACTTATAATCCCTAAAAGCCTAATATATCCAAATAATCATTTCAATTTCCAAATTCAATGAGCTTAGTCTAAATTACCTAACTCTTATTACCCTAAACGAATTCGATTCAATGATAACCCCAAAGGCCTTATATTACGTAAGACCTTATGTTAATTAATTAATCAACATGATATGAATAATTGGTTTATATACTCTATTCTTATATAATTGATTTCCTTGAACAGATATTCGATCCACTAATTCAATATCAAGTACACAGTGATATGTGTGTTACTTGTTTAGGTTAGGCATCCAAAATGAACTAACACTTAAAGACAGCTAATAATTGAGTGTTGTTTATACTTGGTCGTTTTTAGACCTGAACGAGGGTCGACAACCTTGCTGAATGATTTTAGTATGGTAGATAGGCGCTTAGGCCATCGAGGATGGCTCGGTGAGTAGTCGATAGGGGAACGGTAGCAAGATAACATCTACTTACATTTAGAAAGAAGTTACTTTTGTTCGGTTTAGGATTATGGGCTTCATTAAATCGAACAATATAATGGACTAAAATAAGTAGAGTCGCGTAACAACTATAACCCCCTAAACGAAGCTATTACCAGTTAGAGATAACTAATATAGAAATTTGACCTATCTATATCAACCCTCCAAGTAGTTGCTTCTACTCAAGACTCTTAGGTTCCCAATGTGTTGTCGAAGTGTGAGTACTCCATTGATGACTCACTGCATTTAAACTAAAAAGATAAAAATTGTTGATTGTTGCATTGTATCTAGAATACGTGTGTGCTTAAGTTGCTATGTACTAGGCTTCGGCTCACTCTTTTTCTTTTTCAGGTGACAATAACGATGATGATTGTTATGATGATGAGGGTTATGGTACTAATCTCGAGTATTTCATTAAGGATTATGGCGATGACTATAGCACATGATCTGATGGATACGCTAGATAAGGACCACATACACTATGATTTTTATAGAATTAGAGAGCCTTATGTTGAGCCTGTGCACTTTATGATTGTTTTTAGTATTTCCGATTTGATTTATGTTATACAAAATACTTATACTCATCTGATATACTTCCTGATATTTTTGTTTTAGGTATCGCGAGATGCCTAAAATTGGTTTTGCTTTACTGTTTTTATCTAATACTTATATATATATTGGTTACTCTCGAGAGTAACCTTTTTGAAAAATTTTGTAAAACTTTATTATTTCCACTACATTTCAAATGTTTTCAAAATCTAATTGAATGATTTTGGAATCTAAAATTTGATAACAAACGATTATGATAAACATATAGTTTAAGATAGCCTTTGTGTATAACTCCTAAGTATTATATGTGGTGGAACTGAACATGCCTTGGGCCAATTCGGGACGTGACAATTTTAAATGGTATTAGGGCAAACGTTTATTCTACTAGGTTTGCTAAAACATAATAAACAAGGATACGCTTAGGGCAAAGTGAGTTAAGTGTGGAGGATCAAAGGTTCGATTTAATTGATTGAATGTTTACCTTCTAGATATAATTGTAAGCTAAAGGATAATGAAATTATGAATCATATCAAGATTAACTCACTTAGTTTAAATTTACTTTCTATATCTCATTAAAATGAGCTTAATTGAATTTTTGCATGATATTGTCATAATCACTATGTTTTGATGTATTATATGCTAAATTGATGTTTGATTGAAATTTATTTAATTTATACTGACCAAGTTCAGTAGTTGCACATATAACTTAGATAAACACTAGGTTTTTCCCCATTAATCACTTAATCAATGATAAGATTGTTACTTATGGTATTGCTTGTAAATTGAGTTAATTGAAACTTGGCTAAATTAGATAGATGCACAAATAATATAGAAAAACATTAGGATCTACCCCACATAAAATTTAATTTAAAACTACTTAATCATTTTGTGATGATTGTTACATATTTGATGTTTTAGATGGACATACCATGTGGACAAATTAGGTGACTCTTAGATAGGGAAGATATTCCACCTCCATCTCCTCCTGCTCTTATTTTTGGCCTTGCTCCAATACCCTAAGCCCCACAAATGACTCCTATGCTATAGGTTCCGATAGGGGATCTAGCTAAATGTATGCTATGTTTGGAGATATATTTGCTATGATGCAGCAATATTAGCAGATGATGTATCAGCAACGGTAGCAGTTCATGCAATAGTATGTTCAAGCTAGAGCTAAACATGATAGGGTTGAGACACCTGTTGTTGGTGGCCGAGGTAGCCGAATTAGACTACCTAAGTTTACTAAGCTTGTTTCAATTTTTGATGGTATGAGTATCAACCTCACTGTTGCTAAGAGTTGGGTTAAGGAGTTAAAGAAAGCTTTTGCTGCTTGTGATGTACTCGATGGTAGAAAAGTGAGTTTAATTGTTTTTATGTTGAAGAGAGATACTTACAATTGGTAGCGGCAAGCTATGGATTAGGTAGAGATGTCTATCACTTGGGTTAGGTTTAAGGATGCATTCTTTATATAGTATTTTCTAGCTTCTGTGAGAGAATAAATGATATCTAATTGGCTTAGTTTACGACAAGGTAATAAGACAATTGATGAGTACTATGCTGAGTTTTGCATACTCTTGAGGTTTGTTGAAGAGCGATATGATGAGAAGATGAAGGTGCATAAATTCCAAAATGGGTTGAATGTTGAGATTTAAGGTGAAGTGAAGTTATTCCAGCTCACTATTTTGACTGATTTGGTTACTAAGGCGAAGATTGTGGAGCAGACTAGACTTGAGTGTAAGATATTTAAGGTTAAGACGTCTATGCTATTGGGCAAGAGATCTACATCATCTACATCTTTTAGTGGTTTTAGAGGTGTTCCTAAAAGTTTTGGTAAGGATTCTAGCCTACAGTAGTGTAAGAAGCAGTTTTTGGGAAAGAAATCTGGACAGAGCTCCACTGCGACGACATCCACTCCTTCTTCTACTTTTGTGAAGAAGTGCACATGCTATTTTGGCCCTCATGAGTTATATGAGTGTAAGTGGAACCTGCAAGCATGCTTTTCTTGTGGACAGGAGGGACATAGATTTTCAAAGTGCAAGAATCCTACCTAAAGGCCTATCTTTTGCTATATATGCAAGTAGCGTGGACATCAAGCATGGATTGTAAGGATAGGAAGGGAAGTAGATCTAGATCTAGTGCAATGAAGGGTAGTAGGAAGACATCAGCTAGAGTTTTTGCACTTTAGCAACATGAGGATACTCCTTCAGATGATACATTCACAGGTATGCTATTTTCATATGGCATGCTTATGTATTGATTGATACAAGTGCCACACGTACATACTAGTCTGAGGAGTTTGTATCTACTTGTAATCTATCACCTGATGTTTTTCCTGATTGTATTATGAGCCTTAATACATCTATAGGTGTTAGTTCTATGTTGACTAATGTATGTAGGAATGTTGACGTTATAGGTTTCGATGTAAATATGCCTATCGATATGCTTGTACTTCCCATGACAGACTTTGATGTAATCTTAGGTATGAATTAGTTAAACTTATATCGAGTCATATAGATTGTAATAGAGCAATGTTAAGTTTTGAATTAGAAAGTGGAAAAGTCACCTATACTCTAGAGAGGTGAAGACTAGTGAGCATGTATTATATGGAGTTGTGGGAAAGGCCTATGATAGCAGTAATGAGTGTAGAGGAGATAACAATTGATATGGTACCAGTGGTTTAAGAGTTTGTTGAAGTTTTCCCTGATAATCTACCTGCTTTATCCTCAGATTAGGAGATAGAGTTTGGTACTAATTTGATACCAAGGACATCTCTGATATCTAAAGCACCATATAGAATGGCTTCCACTAAGTTGAAAGAGCTTAAGAAGCAAATGCAAGAGTTATAGGATCTTAGCTTTATTTAGCCCAATATTTCACCATAGGGTGCTCCTATTTTGTTTGTGAAGACAAAAGGACGGTAGCATGAGAATATGTATAGATTATAGAGAGTTAAATGAAGTCACGATTAAGAACCGATATCCTTTTCCATGGATCGATGATTTATCTGATCAATTGTGAGGTACAACTGTATTCTCTAAGATCTATCTATGATCAGGCTATCATTAGCTCAAGATTAAGCCGTAGGATTTACCTAAGATAGCTTTCCGTACGAGGTAAGGGTTATAGTCTTGTTTTATTTGAAGTGTTTTAGCTTAGATCTTAAAACTTGACATGTTTTGCAGGCATGGGCATTATGAGTTCCTTGTCATGCCTTTCAGTTTGACTAATGCCCTTGCAGCTTTTATGGATTTGATGAATCAAGTATTCAAGGATTACTTAGACATATTTGTCATATTGTTCATCGACGATATCTTGATATATTCCAAGAATGAACAGGAACATGATGAACTATTAAGGCTTCTACTTCAGAGATTGAGAGAAAAGAAGTTGTATCCTAAATTTAGTAAGTGTAAGTTCTGGCTTGAGGAAGTTGCTTTCTTAGGACATATGATAATGAAGGATGGTATATCAGTCGATTCCGAGAAGATTAAGGCTATTATGGACTAGCAAAGACCTATCAGTGTGACTGAGATTCGAAGTTTCCTTAGTCTAGTCGGATATTATAGGAGATTTGTAGAGGGTGTTTTGAAGATAGCACCTCCGATGAGGAGATTAACTCAAAAGAATGTTAAGTCCGTATGGTCAAATATGTGTGAAGAAAGTCTCCAAGAGTTAAAACAGAGATTAGTCACAATACCTACTCTTACTTTACTGGTCAGTGGAAAGGAGTTTGTTATATTTATTGATGCTTCCAATAGGGTATCTAGTGTGTCTTGATGCAAGATAGTAGGGTGATTGCTTATGCCTCGAGACAATTAAAGCCATACAAATGGAATTATCCAATACATGATTTAGAGTTAGTAGTAGTGGTTTTAGCTTTGAAGTTGTGGAGACGCTGTCTTTTTGGCAAGAAATGCAAAATATATACAGATCATAAAAGTTTGAAATATATCTTTACATAGAAAGAGTTGAACATGAGACAGAGACGATGGCTTGAGTTGATTAAGGATTACGATGTTGAGATATTCTATCATCTAAGGAAAGCTAATGTAGTTGCAGGTGCATTGAGTAGAAAAAAAAATAGGTTAGTATGGCAACCATGATCACATCATAGAGAGAAATATTAGAGGATCTTAGGAGACTGGATATCGAGGTGATCGTGAAACAAGTTAATGTAATGATTGCTAGTTTTATCTTGTAGCCTTCACTACTCAATCAGATCGAACAAAGTCAGAGAAATGATGTAGAGTTGAAAGGATGCATGGTGCTATTCGAAATGGAAGAGGAAAGAGTTAAGACTTGGAGATGAAGGTATTATTAGATATGGAAACAGATTATGTGTGCCCACTATACATGACTTAAGGAAAGAGGTAATGAAAGAAACTCACTCATTAGCATATTCTATACATCCAAGTAACACCAAAATGTATAAAGATCTAAAGAAACACTATTGGTGGGATGGTATGAAAAGAGATGTGGCTGATTATGTATCTAAGTGTTTGACTTGTCAACAAATCAGAATAAAGCATCAGTGATATGGTGGTGAACTTCAACCTTTACCTATCTTTGAGTGGAAATGGGAACCTATCACTATGGATTTTGTGACTGCACTACCTAAGACACCAGCTAGACATGAGGTCATATGGGTTATAGTGGATAGATTAACGAAGCTGGCACACTTCTACCCTTAAAGGTTGGGTGTTCACAAGAAAAGATGGCTCGGATTTATATCAGAGAAATAGTACAACTTCATACTATTATATCAGATAGAGATCCGAGGTTTGTTAGTTGATTTTGGAAATGAGGCTACAGTTTAAACAGCTTACCATCCTTAGACCAATGGGAAGCTTGAAAGAACTATACAAATATTAGAGGATATGTTGAGAGCTTATGCTTCGGACTTTGGAGGTCGATGGGATGATCACTTATTGTTAGTTGAGTTTGCTTATAATAATAGCTACTAGGTGATGATTTAGATGGCTCCTTATGAGGCATTATACTATAGGAAGTGTAGATCGCCTCCCCATTAGGACAAAGTAGGTGAACGGGCTATTCTTGATCTAGATCTTGTGAAACAAGCAATTGATAAGTTATAGGTTGTGAAACAGAGGATGATAGTGGCACGAGATCAATATAAGAGTTATGTGGATTTAAGATGACGACCACTTGAATTTGAGGTTGGAGATCACATGTTTCTTTGGGTATCACCTACATAGGGAGTTTTCAAATTTAGAGCCAAAGGAAAGTTAAATTCAAGATAAGTTAAGTTATAAATTAAAGGTTAAGGTTGTATATGAATCAAAAGTTAATGTTTGTTTATTTCAAGTATATTGGACCATATGAGATACTCGAGAGGATCGGACCTATTGCCTATAGATTGGCACTACCTCTAAGTTGATCTGGTGTGCATGATGTATTTTGTGTATCACAGTTGAGGAAGTGTATATTAGATACCAATGCAGTTATTGACATAGATCACCTAAAAGTATAACATAATTTGACGAAAGCTGAGAGACTTGTAAAAATTGTGGATTGAATGGAGAAGACTTTGAAGAGAAAGACAATCAGCTTTGTCAAAGTCCAGTAGACTGGTTAGTTAGAGAGAGAGACTACTTGGGAGATCGACGACACAATGAGACAAAAATACCTCGTGCTTTTTTAGTAATGAGATGAGTTTCGAGGAAAAAACTTCTTTAGGAGGGAGGATGAAAAATCCATAAACACAAATAAAAAAATTTAAAATGGAGAAAAATAATAATTAATTGTATATAATAATAGGTAAATTTGAACTTTAAAATTTAATTTAGGACAATAATCAAATTATATAGTTTAGTAACAATAAAATGCAATTGACATGATAAATTAGAAAATCCATTAAAGTAGACAGTACAAATTATTAATTTCACTAATTTGAGCTTAATAAATAATTCAATAAATCGTTTCGATAAAAAAATAATAATAAAGAAATAAATTTCTAATTCACATTCTTTAAATTTATATTCTAATCCCTTTTACCTAATCAAAATATTTTTTTTAAGCCCAAATATAATATGTTCAACCCATAAGATAGGTCCAACCCAACTAAAAAGGCTAAGCCTATGTCTTAGATGAGCTTATTCCGTTAGTTTACACCAAAAACACCTAATCATCTACTCCTAAAAATATCTCAAGGTACACATTAAGCCAATTACTCCTAATAAGCCCCTAATGACAACTCATTACATTCTATAATCCTCTCACATATCACAAAATATTCCCTTTCCCTTATTCTTTTCATTTTGCTGAGAATCACATCCTCATTCTTCTCATTTTTTCTGCTAAATTTCTAGCTTACAATACCCACGAAAATCCTCCCAAACTTACCTTCAAAATGCCATAAAAACTCACAATAATTCAAGCTCTTTTAGTTAAAGTATAACCTAATAAATTACATTATCCTTCTATCCAATTCAACATTATTTTCCATGCTCTTTGAAGATTTATTTCAAGCTTGAGGTTGAGATTAGAAGCTACAACAACATACTTAGTTGGGTAGTGAAGAAACTAGAAGATAATTTTACATTTCTAGTAAGTATTTTTTTTTTTTGTTGTTTTTAATTTAATGTTGATTGCATTTCTGTTATTGAAATTGATGTTGATGACAAAATTAACATTAAATTGATAATGAAATGGGTTTGACAAATATAATATAAACATATTGAAAACCGTCATTATAAGTGTGTGTATATATATATATATATATTAGTATTGTTTGTTTATTTTAGTAGAATTCGTTGTGTATTCTGTCAATTGGAATTCATGCATTTAATATCTTCATTTATAATTCTTGACGTATAGAATATTACATTTAACTCCATTGCATCCTTACTCATTTAAAATTCATGATTAAAGAAAGTTTTCCGCTCTTTAAGCAAATCGAGAGTAGGAATCGGATTGATTAATGTCATCTGTTAGGCAAAATAAATATGGACGTGCATATATTGGCCTGTTTAGAGCCAGGACATTAATCTTGGTGACCCTTTTGTTTACAAACACGGATGAAGTTTGGCATCAGTTGGCCGTTACAAGGAATTGGTCGATTTACGCCAACCTAAGGTAAATCAGTACCATGAATTGTTAATTTTGACAAATACTCGACGTTACTTAATATTTTTTTTTTTTTTATAGTAATACTCTTTTCGAATGCTTACTATATTTAATGTCTGTCGCAGAACATAAGTTAGTTGTTGCATTGTTAATAGACCATTTGTTGACTTTTGAACCTGTAAATATTCTCACAGGATGAAAAGGGCATATCACTAGCAGGGTTCTTGACTGGCTGATATGGAGATCGGCCTACCTTACGCGTGTGGTCAGTTGAAGGAACAGGTGGTCAAGAATGGTCCCTATTAGGAGTGTGCACGGTACGGTTCGGTTTGGTTTGCATCTCGAACCGAACCGCACCATAATTTACGGTTCGTTTTTTTTTTTAAAATTCGAACCTAACTATACGGTTCGGTTCGTAATTTTTTGGAACCGAAAAAAAAACGGTCCGGTACGGTTCGGTTTGCGGTTCGAACCGTTTTTTCATAAAATAAAAAATATATTCTATCGAAAAAATTCAATTACATATTTCTTATCACTAATACAAATATAAACAATAATATTTAAAATTAATCATTTATCAAATAAACATGTAAAACTTATAGGAAGGAAAAGATTTCATCCATTATAAAATTATAACTATGACTAGTCTCATTTTTTTGAATTATCTTAAACTATAATGATATACTAGACTTTATCTCAATATAAGACATAAAATGTAATTCGTTGTATGCTTCTAACTAACGTATTAGTAATTATATAAATCAATAAGTAATTAAATAATAGAACTAGATTAATTAGTAAGACAAATGGAAAAGAAATATGTAGAAGTTAGAATACTAGAGATTAGATTCTAAAATCTATCTTACTTATAGATAACATAACAATTAAAACATATTATAAAAAAATCTAATTTTATTCTAATGAATAACACATATCTAAGTAAAAAAATTTTACAACAATTAATTTTTTGAAGTTAGAATACTAAACTTTAAATTCTAAAATCTATATTACTTATAGATAACCAATTGAAAACATATTATGAAAAATCTAATTTTATTCTAATGACTAACACATATCTAAGTAAAAAATTTAAAAAACAATTAATTTATTTAAAAAAATTAATTGTTTTTAAATTTATGATATAGATATGTACCATTAATAAAACAATTAAGAGTAAAAATAATATGTTTAATTTTTTAATATATAAAACGGTTCGGTTCGGTTCGAACCATACGGTTCGGTTCATAGTCCCGAACCGAACTGCGAACCGTTTGCTTTTCAATGAACCGAACCGCGAATTGAACCGTTTCAAAAAAATACCGAAATTTCGGTTCGATTCGATCCGATCCGGTTCGGTTCACGATTCGATCGGGTTTTTTGCCCAGCCCTAGTCCCTACTGGTCGTTTAGTTCAAGCCTGTCAGCTCAAATGGGAGCTACGGGTCAAGAATGGGGGCTTAACATGATTAATCCGTACTAGATGCTGCTTCGTTTAAGAGGTCTACTTACCGCGTCAACTATTTTTTCCTTTTTTTGACCAGATACCGAGTTAATATTAGTAGGGTTGAGTTTTGTTTTGACAAGGAACTCTGCATCCACCAAAATTGAAGTTAGAGGTTGGGAGTCCAATGTAGCAAAAAAAAACCAAAGGGAGGGGGGGAAAGCATGTGGGGCCGGCGAGAAAGAAGATGTATCGTATACCATAAAGAAAGCCCAAAGGTGGGGGTTTGGGGTGGAGGGGTCCAACGTAACGTCGGTTTTCCAAGGTTTCATTTTCATATCATATAGTGTTTGTTTGGGGTCCAGTTCTTAAATTCTAAATCTAAAATCAAAACCCAAACAATCCTTTTCACACCTACCTACACGCACGTTGCTTGCCTCATTTCATTTGACCTGATTGATGCGTCATGGACATGGACTCTGTCTGCAGTCTGCGTATATCCCACCGCATCGGTCACGTGCATGTTGATGTTAATTGATATTGTAATGAATTATATATGATGAATTAAACTTATTTCAAACTAAAACTAAGTCCATAAACTTAGTAGATTTTTTTGGTCTTTTTTAAACCCAATTTAATCCCAAAAAACAAAGCTTAATCAAGGCCTAAAGCCCCTTATAAATCTGCCTCTAAAGTCAATGATTATTGGATAAATATCGAGCTTTATTCTATCACATTTTGGACATCCAAAACAAACCCAAGAAGGAAAAAAAAAATTCATAACTCTTATAAGGCTACATTTTCCAACATCCAAACCAAGGTTTTTTACACCCAACACATCAAGAATCCATCCCCAACTATCATATATACATTAAAGTAAGTTTATATGATGTTTAAGATGTTTTATTTATCTCTTAATCCATGAAATTTCTATCAAATATAATGTATATTGGATATATATGTGTATTGTTATATTGTGATGTTGAGATAACTTAGGATTTGTTTATGGAAGTGTAATGATGGTGTTGAGTTGTAGTGTGATGAGAAGTTGGTATTGTTGAGTTGTATTGAAGAGTAGATTCGTGTTGAAGTAGTGGATGTGAAGATAATGAAGTTATAGTGTAAAGTATATTTTAATGGTTGAGGAGGAGTATTGTGTTTCGATGATGTTGAAAAGGAGTTTGTGTATGTTTGATGATATAAGGTTCTTAGACTATGTATTTGGAAGGTTATAATATGGTTTGGAAGAGTAAAAATGTAAGAATTTCATGTTTGAAAAATAGAGGAAATCTGCAACATGAACTGCAATGTACGCCGCCGATGTACTTGCCGGCTTTAAAAGTTTGGCTATGGATCATTCGAAAGCCAGCTTGAACGCCGCTAGATTAGACCCCAACACCGTCGGCATTGAGGTCTATGCAGCCAGTATACTACTGGTGTAATGATCCAAAATTTTATACAAAACGTATTTTTTTAATGATGGCTTCAACGCCGCCAGCGTAGGACCCTTGTACTGCCGGTGTTGAGTATTACACTACCGACGCAAATTTGCCAGCGTAGGCCCTGCATTTTTCAATTTTTCTAACCTTTTTCCAACATCTTCCAATACATGATATATGACTTTTTTATTAAGGATTTGAGTTATATGATGTTATATCATATATATATATATATATCATGTGATGAGTTTGGATGATTTTAAATGAGATTCAATGACTTCTTAAACTTTTAAACTAGTGAGTATAAGCTTGGCTTAGGATAGTTATGTTGATATAATTTGAATTGCGTGGAACAGAGATAGATACTCAGTTGGAATTTCCTTTGATTCTCAATCTGATCCAGGTACACAATAATTTGATTGATTATTGCTTAGGATAGGCATATTCAAGTTTGACCTTAATTAAAGATTAATAAAATGTTTATTAAAATGCTTTGTGGTTGAGTCGTGTCTAGTCTTGGGAACGACAATCTTATCATGATGCAATGGCATGGTAATTTAGGTAATTAGTCTAAATCTTTGTCATGATGTAATGACTCAAATCCATAATGCAATGGTTCACCATAATGTAATGGTGGTTTCTTTTAATGGCTAAGTGGATAGCTAAACGTGATACCCTAAACGTGACAGCCCACCGTACACAATATTAAAACTTGAGAATGATTACCTTAGTTACTCGAAAGCTTTCAAATTGGTACAAGGCGTACATTTACAACAAAGGGAGACCAGTGAAGTTATGCATTTTAAGATAATAGCAGCGGAATATACAAAATAACACTTAATATATTTCATCATAATATAAAGTTCTACAACTTCTACAGGGCATTCCCCTGATAAGACTTTATAATAATGAAGTCTTACTAAGACAAACAACTTATAACTAAAAGATTCCGAATAATTGTTAATACAAATTTTTAGGTGATCAACCAATCTCGTAGACAATCAATCCTAGAATACTTTAAACAAGCATAAGTTAATCATCTGGTTTCGATATTCTCATCACAATTTCTCAACTTATCAACAAGTATACATAATCCCCCATAATTCCCATCATGCAATTCCATTTTATCTGTTGTCTCATAATCTAGTGCAACTAATTACTACAAACACACGCAAGAAATGAACTTAGGAAGTAATACTTACTCCGCCATTGGTCGCTGGTCTCTTAGAAATAATAATCCGATGGTAACAAATCCTCAAGATCCAAGTCACCTAAACGAAAAAAATACCCAAACGAGTATTTCAACTTATATCTAATCCATTTTATTTCATAAAAACTATTAAGTTCATAATTCTCGTCATTAATGGAAATTCCAATTTAGAACGGCCATAACTTGGTCATTTTAACTCAGAATTTCGTAAATTATATATCGATGCTTATCTACTTCGAAAGATCTATCTAATCCTGGTGTAATATCTCAATTTTGAAAACTTTTAAGAATAAAAAATTTTAGATCAGTTCTTTTCGATAATCAAACATCCATTTTCGAAATTGTTTTTGTGATGAATTATGATGTTTCTACAATCCATGCCAAATATGCATGCGAAATTAACAAATTACTATCATGAATCGTATGTTATGAGCTTCCTATATGTATGTTCTTGATGATATTCTATTAGGGAATATTTTTAGAAAGCTTCTACTCTTCAAGATGCCATGAATACCTAACTCAGCAAAACTAATTTTGTGTGCTTGACAAATCACACTTGTTTTAGAGATTTTCTTTAATAAAATTTATTTATTCTTGCTAACATTAAGTCTTTACCGTATCTATTCCTTAAGGTCTTCATTTTTCAAAAAAATTCTTTATTTTTCACTTTGTAAACAAGTGTTTGAATATTGGCTATTTCTAGATCCGAATTTTGTAAAAATGATTTTTAAGTGATTTCTTTAAGAAAAACTTGTTTGATACTGTAAAATTTAAGGCTCCATTATTCCTATCTCTTAAGGACTTCATTTCCTTAATAAAACTTCCATTTTGAGTTTGAAAAATAGATGTTTATATATCCTCTTTTCTTAGTTACGAATTTCATGTAACTATCTTAAGATCCAAATTTTTTATTTTGTAAATATTTCTTGTTGAACAAATTTCTCATAGTAGATCTACCATTAACTTACTAAAATCATCTCTTATTGATACCTATTCTATGAACTCTTCATTTTTCACATAAAAATCATGTTTTGGAGTTGCAAAATAGGTTTTCAAAATACAATTCTTTTTCTACCCGAATTTACAAAAGTTTGTTTTGATGAAACAAAATTTGTTCTTGAGCTTTTTGGCTCATCTTCATAAATATCCTAACTTTTAGAAATAACAAAACGTTCATTTACATAAGTCAAAAATCTTTATGACCATTTATTCATCTTAAACATAATAAATACATGAGATCTCCAATATCATGTAAAAGAATAGATGTTTAGTAGCTAGATCTAAGTGTAATGATCATGTTAGATGCATGAAATGAAGTATACTACCATGATAATAATGTAGTAGCAAGATTTCTACATCAAATCATCACTCTATGAACATACATTATGATTATGACAAAAATATGAGCTTTAAACATAAGATCCACAACTTGTGATGGCCTGATCATCATGTTCTAGTGGTTTCATATCCCGAGCATGAAGGTCATGGAGACTTTTATGATCCATTCATGAATGATCTTGCCATTACATGTTTTTGTGGTGGTAAAGTTTAGAATTACACCTATTAGGCTTTGTAAGCAAGAGGAGTTGAAGAAAAAAAAATGCGTGTGAGTATGTAGTAGGTTGGGGGTGTCACAATAAAGAGAGGAAGAGAGAGAGTGTGTGTGTTTTGCAAAATTTTCCAAACGTGAAAATGAAGTATGAAAGAAATGAAATAGTGAAGGCATAAAATAGTTTATATAGGGAATTGGATTAGGGTCTTGTATGATTAAATAAAAGAATAAAAATAGGACAAATGAGAGGGAAATGGGAGGGGGGTGCGTCGACCATAGAGAGGAGAGGAAGAGAGAGTGTTTTGTAATTTTCAAATTTAATTTGTGTAATAAAATGTGATAATTTGCATGGGAAAAGAAAATGGTAATGAGTAAAGTGTAAGGATGTAAGAGTAGGGGTATGGATTGTGAGTGTGAGTAGGGTATGGGCTTGTACTTGTGAATAGTAATGAATAGTAGATTAGACAATTAAATTACCGGTTAGTAAAGAAAATACGATAAAAGGCTATAACTATAATTTTTATAAATAAAAAAATTATAATAAATATATTTTTTAATTCCTTATTAAATTTAGGTCATAAGGAGTATTCTGAAATATTTTTCTAATTTCGAGTCCCGGATCTCGGTTTTCCAGAATGGATCTCGATCAGGTTCGAAATAGATAATTTCCCGAAAACTGGTCTTTTTATGTTTCATATATTCTTTAGAATTATAACCTAGATTATTTTGCTCTCAAAAGTTCTATGGTTTTATTCTTGATGAAGCCGGACTTAGGGTTTCTAGGTTTCTTTCTAACCCTAACTATTGCGGTTTAGGGTTTTAGTTTCCGATTTGGTTCTCGAAGTCAAGCTTGGTTTACAAAGAAAGCCAAGGCTTACACTTACGATCCTTTACTTCAGTACGATTGAACCAAATACATCCTACACTCTCTAAAATTGCGCTTTGCAATAGTCCAACCCAACTAGAATGCTTTGTATGATGACAACAAACGCAGTCATCTGTTCCAAAATGATAAAATCTATCATGGAAGTGTGGTTTGCAACATAAACCTGTTTAGGATCTATACTAGGCCATGACCCATGGTGTTTGATAACACCGGTCCATGAAGCAACAAACAAACTACATATTAACTCCACTAGAGCACTTTCTGCTTTATTTTCAATGTGTCATGCCCTTTAAGCAAAAGGTGCATGAGAATAAACGAAGAAAAGAAGATGATCCATCCAATCATTAAAACTAGATACCTCATAGGGAACATAGTCAAATACCAAACTAGCACCCCAAAACACCACAAAGGAAACAAGTACACATTCCAATTGCATGGTTCAAGCGGATTCGACTTAAAACACCTCATGAATGAATCATCAACAATTGCACTGACAACTTCTTTTCTTAATGCTTTATCTTTCAATTCAAGCCAAGGAACATTAGATAACGTAGAAATTAAAAACCCAAATCAAATAAGTATCTCCAATTTTCCTTTCTAAACTTCATCTTAATATAGTCACAATCCTACCTTCATGAAAGCATTAAAGCAATCACCTTTAAGGAAGAAACATATACCAAATACTTAATCGGTTGTAAAATGTACATACCCAAAGAATAAATGGCAAAGTTTACACCTTTATATACTTATCTCCTAATTCGAGGCATCAAGAACAAACTTTTAAAATTATGATAAGTAAAAAAGAAGAGGATCTATATAAAAGAATAACAACTTACTAGAATACCAATTGACCAAATACCAAAAAAAGAAGAAACTCTCTAGCCAAAATATAAAAACCTGCAGGTAAAAAATCAATTATAATAAACAAAAGAAAAAAAAACACTCAAAGAAGAACCGTGTCATCTGTAGTTTATGTTGAAAAAAGGAAAATAAACCTACTATTGCTGTTTATTTATAGATATGGAGTGAGAGATTATTGTGACATAGAAATACATGATCTAAGAGGGTTTTGAAGGATACATAATATGGGAGAGATAAAGAGTTTACTGTGGAGGGTAAGTGGAAAAAACGTGTGAAATTTTGTTGGAAAATTTAGAGGCCTCCAATTTTCCAATGACGGGAGTACATGTTTCCACCGTTCTGATGCGAGAATGTTTACACAAAGAGAGAGAGAGAGAATGAGAGTGGAGAAAGATTGAGAAAGAGAGAGAGCTATTAAGGGTTTTCCAAGATGAAAGGGAAAATGAGGTCCAGTAGGTTTTGTCATTTTATATCCACATATAATGAGAAATAAGATTAAGAGGAAATTTAAATATTTTAACAAACGAACCCAAATATTTTATTGTAAAAGCATACATTATGGCCACATTTATTTTGTTAGAAGAAAGTTTGTTGGCTAAAAATAAATTTGTAGCAGTGAATATTTCTTGGGCCTATAAGTTTAAATTACCCTTAGTGGGCTTAAATAAGAATTTAGAAGTCCCGATAACTTCAGTTAAATTTAAATTAAAAGTCCATTAGGCTTTAAACTTAATTCTTAGGTCCAATAACCAATATTACTCTAATGGGACCTAAATTCTAATAAAGCCCAACTCTACCTAATATCTATATTCTTTAGTGGGCCGGATACTTAAACCATAAAGCCCATTACCATAAAAATTAAAACCTTTAGAGGATTTCTTATTAGGCTTGACTTATAATCCCTAAAAGCCTAATATATCCAAAAAATCATTTCAATTTCCAAATTCAATGAGCTTAGTCCAAATTACCTAACTCTTATTACCCTAAACGAATTCGATTCAATGATAACCCTAAAGGCTTTATATTATATAAGACCTTATGTTAATTAATTAATCAATATGATATGAATAATTGGTTTATATACTCTATTCTTATATAATTAATTTCCTTGAATAGATAATCAATCCATTAATTCAATATCAAGTACATAGTGATATGCGTGTTACTTGTTTAGGTTAAGCAACCAAAATGAATTAGCACTTAAAGACGTCTAATAATCGAGTGTTGTTTGTACTTGGTCGTTCTTAGACCTAAGCCGAGGGTCGACAATCTTGCTAAACGATTTTAGTATGGTAGATAGGCGCTTCGGCCATTAAGGATGACTTGGCGAGTAGCCGATAGGGGAACGGTAGCAAGATAACATCTACTTACATTTAGAAAGAAGTTACTTTTGTTCGGTTTAGGAATATGGGCTCCGTTAAATCGAACAATATAATGGACTAAAATAAGCAGAGTCGCGTAACAACTATAACTCCTAAACGAAGCTATTACCAGTTAGAGATAACTGATATAGAAATTTGACCTATCTATATCAACCCCCTAAGTAGTTGCTTCTACTCAAGACTCTTAGGTCCCTAATGTGTTATCAAAGTGTGAGTACTCCAATGATGACTCACTACATTTAAATTAAAAAGATATAAATTGTTGATTGTTGCATTGTATCTAGAATACATGTATGTGAATCATTACATGTGTGCTTAAGTTGCTATGTAGTGGGCTTCGACTCACTCTTTTTCTTTTTCAAGTGACAATGATGATGATGATTGTTATGACGATAAGGGTTACGGTACTGCTCTCGAGTATTTCATTGAGGAGTATGGTGATGACTATAGCACATGATCTAATGGATATGCTAGATGTGGACCACATACACTATGATTTTTATAGACTTAGAGAGCCTTATGTTGAGCCTGTGCACTTTATGATTGTTTTTAGTATTGCCGATTTGATTTATGTTATACAAAATACTTATACTGATCTATATACTTCATGATACTTTTGTTTTAGCTATCACGAGATGCCTAAATTGGTTTTGCTCTACTATTTTTATCTAATACTTATATATATATATATTATATATATTATATTGGTTACTCTCGAGAGTAACCTTTATGTAAAAAATTTTGTAAAACTTTATTATTTCCTGTAAAGACCCGACCCACCAATCCTTAAGATTTAGCAAGTCAAGTCCCCAACCACATATAATATATTCATATTATATGTAAGGTTGTCCTAATTCTAACAATTTATGTGAATTATTTGTTTAAGCTTACTATAACTTGATATAAAGACTTTTACAAATGGATTACTCACTTGAGTAATCTATTCATATAAAACTTTTAACGAAATAATTTACAATTTGTGTCAAACACATGACACAACAAAGCTTACATAAGTTTTTATAAAACAAGAAAAATAGACTTTAAGTCTTTATATACAAACAAGGCTTAACTAACAAGCCTCTATTCAAAATACCAAATACATAATTGGACCAACAACTTGCTTAAAATTTTCCTTCCTTGCTATCTTGCACTCGATTCCTACTCGCCCCACTCATCCATGAACTTTTCCCAATCCGACCCATAGCCCATATCATCATAATAGTCATCTTCACTTGAAATATAGCAACAGTGAGCCAAAGGCCCAGTACATAGCAACAACACTCAAAAGCGTAGTGGCAATCATACCTAGACTAATGCAATGCAACACTAATGTTTTATTTATCTTTATTTAGTAATCATTGATCAAATCATCATTGGAGTATTCAAACTCCGACACAAGCTATGGGATTCTGGGGATCCTGAGTAACGCTCACGACGCTCAGGGGGTTGATATAGATAGCCTGAATATCTATATCTCCTAGATAGTGTTACACCGAAAAGAATAATCTCAGATAGGTTATATAGCCATTGCCCAACTTCACTTAACTCAATTCATAATATAAATTAATTCACATGCTCCCATAAACATTGAATTAAGTTATACTATTTCCTTTCAAGAATAAGTAATGTTGCTCAATTACTACATTTCCTATCGATTAACCGCCGAGCCTAGTCATTGCATCATGACTATTGGCCTAAGCGCCTACACTAACATATCATTGCATCATGATATGTTACCGCTCCTCGGACCAAATTCAACTGTAAAAACACAAGTAATTCAAACAATATTTAAGTCATTTAGAATTTATATCAAATTTGAGTATACCTATCCTAACAAACATACAAGCAAGTCACTGCGTACCTATACTAGCTCGAGAATCAATGGAAATAACCGAAAGGGGATCACTCACTGTAAAAGAAGTAATTATAAACTCACATTTAGTTCAAGTACTAATTATCTAGTTGAAAATACAATTAATCAAAGAAAATCAAATAAATTAATACAAAGTCATGATAAAGCATTTAAACATCCTATTATATCATAGATTGCTAAATAAATACTTAATTGAGTAAATATCAAACTTCGGAAAATTTTGAAAAAAGTTTTTAAAAAATCAAAAGCCTAGGGGACACGCCGGCACTTAAAGCCGGCGGCTTTGAGCCGGTGTTCAACACTATGAAAATCAATACTGCCAACACTGACAGCTCTCAAGGGTACGCCAGCTGCCTTCATTCTACGCCGACGGCTTTGAGCCAGTGTAGAATGCAAAACCCAAAATTTTTCAAAACTTCCAAAGAGGTACAAACCGGTCGTGTACCTACATACGCTGGCAGCCTCTACACATACACCAGCGGCTTTGATTTCCAGTAGCCGGCGTACAATATGAAATGATGAACGCCGGCTGACTTTTCCAGTGAAAGCCAGCGGCTTTCGGTCGGCCTTAAGAAAATTGATTCTGTGGGCTTCCAACACCGCCTATAGGCCGGCGGCGTAGAAACCCCAGATGCCGGCATACGACCAAAATTTAACTTATACGAAAAATGTTTTTAACTTCCCCTGTTTTATTACACTTTGCTCACTTTCAAACATTCTTAAACTTAGCCTAAACTTCTCAAAGCTTGTTATATGATCACTACATTATTCAAACAACATAAACTCCAATTCACAACATCAAACTCTCCACCACAAATCATCATACATAAATCATACTTCAAACCCCAAATCATTACACCCAACATTTAGTCATCAACCCATAGCATTGCTCAACACCTCTAATCTCTTCTACTACATATACAACTAACTTCTATAACAACAAAACACTCCTCATGCAACCAACAAAGTATATAAGTCATCAAACACAATTTAAGCTTAAAAATCTTTTGTTAAGGAATAATGAACTTGCATATTTTGAAGACATGAAACACATACTTACCACTAGAACTTTAGACCTTGGTTTTGTGATGCTCTAGCATGCTTTGATGGTGTAAAATGTAGAAAATGAGAGGCTTATCTATATAGATCCATAGGGGAGCTTTGGAGAAGAAGAAAATGGGGTCTTGAAACTTTTGAAGGCTTGTTTTGGAGGTCTGAAATTTGTGCACGAATTTTGCAATATTAAAGTTGATATTATCTTAAGGTTTGACTTTTGAGGCATAAGAAGTTGAGAGGAATTAATGACTTATCAATGACTAATTAATAAACTTGTCTTTAGGTTAATTAATGAGGTGTTTAAGCTCCCTTTAAGGTAAAAGAATTAGGCTATGATGAGACTTATGTGCATGGATCTATTTGCTCATTTTACTACATTCCAAATATAATTCTTACATGTTAATGCAATTTAAATTTTATGAACTAAACATTTAATAAATTCTGGAGTATTTGAATATTTAACACAATAATAAAACACATAATTCATCATGAACACAAATCATATTCAATACATATCAAAAGCATGTATATATTCAATAATACACATATAAAATATAAGTTGGAAATTTCATGGTTATTTCATTTCCGCTGCATTTGAAATGTTTTCAAAATCTAATTAAATGATTTTTGAATCTAAAATTTGATAGCAAACGATTATGATAAACATATAGTTTAAGATAGCCTTTGCGTATAACTCCTAAGTATTATATGTGGTGGAACTGAACATGCCTTGGGCCAATTCGGGACGTGACAGTTTTAAATGGTATCAGGGCAAACGTTTATTCTACTACGTTTTGTAAAACATAATAAACAAGGACACGCTTAGGGTACAGTGAGTTAAGTGTGGGGGATCGGGGGTTCGATTTGATTGATTGAATGTTTACCTTCTAGATATAATTGTAAGCTAAAGAATAATGAAATTATGAATCATATCAAGATTAACTCACTTAGCTTAAATTTACTTTCTATATCTGATTAAAAAGAGCTTAATTCAATTTTTGCATGATATTGTCATAATCACTATGTTTTAATGTATTATATGCTAAATTGATGTCTGATTGAAAATTTATTTAATTTATATTGACTAAGTTCAGTAGTTGCACATATAACTTAGAGCAACACTAGGTTTTTCCCCATTAATCGCTTAATCAATGATAAGATTGTTACTTATGGTATTGCTTGTAAATTGAGCTAATTGAAACTTAGCTAAATTAGATAGATGCACAAATAATATAGAAAAACATTAGGATCTACCCCACATAAACTTTAATTTAAAACCACTTAATCATTTTGTGATAATTGTTGCACATTTGATGTTTTAGATGGACATACCACGTGGACAAATTAGGTGACTCTTAGATAGGGAAGATATTCCATCTCCATCTCCTCCTACTCTTATTTTTGGCCTTGCTCCTATACCCTAAGCCCCACAAATGCCTCCTATGCCATGGGTTCTGATAGGGGATCTAGCTAAATGTATGCTATGTTTAGAGATACATTTGCTATGATGCGGCAGAATCAGTAGATGATGTATCAGCAACAGTAGCAGTTCATGCAATAGTATGTTCAAGCCAAAGCTAGACAGGATAGGGTTGAGATACTTGTTGTTGGTGGCTGAGGTGGCCAAATTAGACTACCTAAGTTTACTAAGCTTGTTTCAATTTTTGATGGTATGAGTAAAAACCTCACTGTTGCTAAGAGTTGGGTTGAGGAGTTAAAGAAAACTTTTGTTGCTTGTGATGTACTCGATGGTAGAAAAGTGAGTTCAATTGTTTTTATGTTGAAGAGAGATACTTACAATTGGTGGCGGCAAGCCATGGCTCAAGTAGAGAGATGCCTATCACTTGGGCTAGGTTTAAGGATGCATTCTTTATACAGTATTTTCCAGCTTATGTGAGAGAATAAATGATATCTAATTGGCTTAGTTTACGACAAGGTAATAAGACAGTTGATGAGTACTATGCTGAGTTTTGCATACTCTTGGGGTTTTTTGAAGAGGGATATGATGACAAGATGAAGGTGCAGAAATTCCAAAATGGGTTGAATGTTGAGATTTAAGGTGAAGTGATGTTATTCCAGCTCACTACTTTGACTGATTTGGTTGCTAAGGCGAAGATCGTGGAGCAAACTAGACTTGAGTGTCAGATATTTAAGGCTAAGAAGTCCACGCTATTGGGCAAGAGATCTACATCATCTACATATTTTAGTGGTTTTAGAGGTGCTCCTAAAAGCTTTGGTAAGGATTCTAGCCTACAGTATGGTAAGAAGCAGTTTTTGGGGAAGAAATCTGGACAGAGCTCCACTGCGAAGACATCCACTCCTTCTTCTACTTTTATGAAGAAGTGCACATGTTGTTTTGGCCCTCATGAGTTGTATGAGTGTAAGTGGAACCAGGGAGCATGCTTTTCTTGCGGACAGGAGGGACATAGAGTTTCAAAGTGCAAGAACCCCACCTTAAGGCCTATCTTTTGCTATATATGCAAGTAGCGTGGACATCAAGAATTGGATTGTAAGGATAGGAAGGGAAGTGGATCTAGATCTAGTGCAGTGAAAGGTAGTAGGAAGACATTAGCTAGAGTTTTTGCACTTTAGCAACATGAGGATACTCCTTCAGGTGATACATTCGCAGGTATGCTATTTTCATATGGCATGCTTATGTATTGATTGATATGGGTGCCACACATGCATACCTGTCTGAGGAGTTTGTATCTGCTTGTAATCTATCACCTGATGTTTTTCCCGATTGTATTAGGAGCCTTAATACATCTATAGGTGTTAGTTCTATGTTGACTCATGTATGTAGGAATGTTGATGTTATTAGTTTCTATGTAAATATGCCTATCGATATGTTTGTACTTCCCATGACAGACTTTGATGTAATCTTAGGTATGAATTAGTTAAACTTGTATCGAGTCATATAGATTGTAATAGAGCAATGTTAAGTTTTGAATTGGAAAGTGGAAAAGCAATGTTAAGTTTTGAATTGGAAAGTGGAAAAGTCACCCATATCTAGAGAGATGAAGACTAGTGAGCATGTATTATATGGAGTTGTGGGAAAAGCCTATGATAGCAGTAATGAGTGCAGAGGAGATAACAATTGATATGGTACCGGTGGTGTAAGAGCTTGTTAAAGATTTCCTTGATAATCTACTTGGTTTTATCCCCAGATTAGGAGATAGAGTTTGGTACTAATTTGTTTCCAAGGAAATCTCCGATATCTAAAGCACCATATAGAATGGCTTCCATTAAGTTGAAAGAGCTTAAGAAGCAAATGCAAGAGTTATAGGATCTTGGCTTTATTTGGCCAAATATTTCACCATGGGGTGCTCCTGTTTTGTTTGTGAAGAAAAAAGGACGATAGCATGAGAATGTGTATATATTATAGAGGGTTAAATGAAGTCACGATTAAGAACCGATATCCTTTTCCATGGATTGGTGATTTATCTGATCAATTGTGAGGTACAACTGTATTCTGTAAGATCGATCGATGATCAGGCTATCATTAGCTCAAGATTAAGCCATAGGATTTACCTAAGATAGCTTTCCTTACGAGGTAAGGGTTATAGTCTTGTTTTATTTGAAGTGTTTTAGCTTAGATCTTAAAACTTGACATGTTTTGCAGGCATGGGCATTATGAGTTCCTTGTCATGATTTTTGGTTTGACTAATGATCTTGTAGCTTTTATGGATTTGATGAATCAAGTATTCAAGGATTACTTAGACATATTTGTCATATTGTTCATCGACGATATCTTGATTATTCCAAGAATGAACAGGAACATGATGAACTATTAAGGCTTCTACTTCAGAGATTGAGAGAAAAGAAGTTGTATCCTAAATTTAGTAAGTGTAAGTTCTGGCTTGAGGAAGTTTCTTTCTTAGGACATATGATAATGAAGGATGGTATATCAGTCGATTCCGAGAAGATTAAGGCTATTATGGACTAGTAAAGACCTATCAGTGTGACTGAGATTCGAAGTTTCCTTAGTCTAGTCGGATATTATAGGAGATTTGTAGAGGGTGTTTTGAAGATAGCTCCTCCGATGAGGAGATTCACTCAAAAGAATGTTAAGTCCGTATGGTCAAATATGTGTGAAGAAAGTCTCCAAGAGTTAAAACAGAGATTAGTCACAATACCTACTCTTACTTTACTGGTCAGCGGAAAGGAGTTTGTTATATTTATTGATGCTTCCAATAAGGTATTTGGTGTGTCTTGATGCAAGACAGTAGGGTGATTACTTATGCCTCGAGAAAATTAAAGCCATACAAATGGAATTATCCAATACATGATTTAGAGTTAGTAGTAGTGGTTTTAGTTTTAGCTTTGAAGTTGTGGAGACGTTGTCTTTTTGGCGAGAAAGGCAAAATATATATATATCATAAAAGTTTGAAATATATCTTTACATAGAAAGAGTTGAACATGAGACAGAGACGATGGCTTGAGTTGAGTAAGGATTACAATGTTGAGATATTCTATCATCTAGGGAAAGCTAATGTGGTTGCAGATGTATTGAGTAGAAAAAAAAAACAGATTAGTATGGCAACCATGATCACATCATAGAGAGAGATATTAGAGGATCTTAGGAGACTAGATATCGAGGTAACCGTGAAACAAGTTAATGTAATGATTGCTAGTTTGAGCTTGTAGCCTTCACTACTCAATCAGATCGAACAAAGTCAAAGAAATGATGTAGAGGTTGAAAGGATACATGGTGCTATTTGAAATGGAAAGGAGAAGAGTTAAGACTTGGTGATGAAGGTATTATTAGATATGGAAACAGATTATGTGTGCCCACTATACATGACTTGAGGAAGGAGGTAATGAAAGAAGCTCACTCATTAGCCTATTCTATACATCCAGGTAACACCAAAATGTATAAAGATCTAAAGAAACACTATTGGTGGGATAGTATGAAAAGAGATGTGGTAGATTATGTATCTAAGTGTTTGACTTGTCATCAAATCAGAATAAAGCATTAGCAATATGGTGGTGAACTTCAACCTTTACCTATCTTTAAGTGGAAATGGGAATCTATCACTATGGATTTTGTGACTGCACTACCTAAGACACCAGCTAGACATGAGGTTGTGTGGGTTATAGTGGATAGATTAACGAAGCTGGCACACTTCTACCCTTAAAGGTTGGGTGTTCACAAGAAAAGATGGCTCGGATCTATATAAGAGAAATAGTAAAACTTTATACTATTATATCAGATAGAGATCTGAGGTTTGTTAGTTGATTTTGGAAATGAGGCTACAGCTTAAACAGCTTACCATCCTCAGACCAATGGGCAGCTTGAAAGAACTATACAAATATTAGAGGATATGTTGAGAGCTTGTACTTCGGACTTTGGAGGTCGATGGGATGATCACTTATTGTTAGTTGAGTTTGCTTATAATAATAGCTACTAGGTGATGATTTCGATGGCTCCTTATGAGGCATTATACTAGGGGAAGTGTAGATCACCTCCCCATTACGACATAGTAGGTGAACGAGCTATTCTTGATCTAGATCTTGTGAAACAAGCAGTTGATAAGCTATAGGTTGCGATACAGAGAATGACAGCAGCACAAGATCAATATAGGAGTTATGTGGATTTAAGATGACGACCACTTGAATTTGAGGTCGAAGATCACATGTTTCTTCAGGTATCACCTACATGGGGAGTTTTCAAATTTAAAGGTAAAGGAAAGTTAAATCCATGATAAGTTAAGTTATAAATTAAAGGTTAAGGTTGTATATGAATCAAAAGTTAATGTTTGTTTATTTCAGGTATATTGGACCATATGAGATACTCGAGAAGATCGGACTTGTTGCCTATAGATTGGCACTACCTCCAAGTTGATCTGGTGTGCATGATGTATTTCGCGTATCACAGTTGAGGAAGTGTATATCAGATACCAATGCAGTTATTGACATACATCACCTAAAGGTATAACCTAATTTGACGAAAGCTAAGAGACTTGTAAAAATTGTGGATTGAATGGAGAAGACTTTGAGGAGAAAGACTATCAGTTTTGTCAAAGTCCAGTAGGCTGGTCAGTCAGAGAGAGAGTCTACTTGGGAGATCAAGGACACGATGAGACAAAAATACTCCGTGCTTTTTGAGCAGTGAGATAAGTTTCGAGGAAAAAACTTCTTTAGGAGAGGAGGATGAAAAATCCATAAACACAAATAAAAAAAAATTAAAATGGAATAAAATAATAATTAATTGTATATAATAATAGGTAAATTTGAACTTTAAAATTTAATTTAGGATAATAATCAAATTATATAGTTTAGTAACAATAAAATGCAATTGGCATGATAAATTAGAAAATCCATTAAAGTAGACAGTACAAATTATTAATTTCACTAATTTGAGCTTAATAAATAATTCAATAAATCGTTTAATAATAAAGAAATAAATTTCTAATTCACATTCTTTAAATTTATATTCTAATCCCTTTTACCTTATCGAAATATTTTTTTAAGCCCTAAATATAACATGTTCAACCCATAAGATAAGTCCAACCCAACCAAAAAAGGCTAAGCCTATGTCTTAGATGAGCTTATTCTGTTAGTTTACACCAAAAACACCTAATCATCTACTCCTAAAAATATCTCAAGATACACATTAAGCCAATTACACCTAATAAGTCCCTAATGACAACTCATTACATTCTATAACCCTCTCACATGTCACAAAATATTCCCTTTCCCTTATTCTTTTCATTTTGCTAAGAATCACATCCTCATTCTTCCCATTTTTTCTGCTAAATTTCTAGCTTACAATACCCACAAAAATCCTCTCAAGCTTACCTTCAAAATGCCATAAAAACTCACAATAATTCAAGCTCTTTTAGTTAAAGTATAACCTAATAAATTATATTATCCTTCTATCCAATTCAACATTATTTTTCATGCTCTTTGAAGATTTATTTCAAGCTTGAGGTTGGGATTAGAAACTACAACAACATACTTAGTTGGGTAGTGAAGAAAACTAGAAGATAATTTTACATTAGATAATTTTACATTTCTAGTAAGTTGTTTTTTTTTTAATTTAATGTTGATTGCATTTCTGTTATTGAAATTGATGCTGATGACAAAATTAACATTAAATTGATAATGAAATGGGTTTGACAAATATAATATAAACATATTGAAAACCGGTCATTATAAATATATATATATATATATATTTGCAAATAATAAAGCAAGCCTTTGGTAAGAGGAAGATATTTCCTATCAATTATGATTGATAAATTTAGTTATACAACAAATTGAACTAAAAGCAGAAAGTTCAAATGAGGTTTATGTGAAGATAAATCCTATTGGCATTTTTAAAAAGAAGGAAATATATATATATATATATATATATAAGTGCATCCACCAAAATTAAAGTTGGAGGTTGGGAGTCCAATGTAGCAAAAAAAGCAAAGGGAGGGAGGGGAAAGCATGTTGGGCCGGCGAGAAAGAATGTGTTACAACTAAGTAATTGCATATTTCAATTTAATATCATATAGTGTTTGTTTGGGGTCCAGTTCTTAAATTCTAAACCCACACGCACGTTGCTTGCTTCATTTCGTTGGACCTGATTGATGCGTCATGTACATGGACTCTGTCTGCAGTCCGCGTATCGCACCGCATCGGTCACGTGCATGTTGCCAACCCAAACCCAACCTTACCAAACCCAATTCCCATCATTTCGTCTACTCCACGCGATCACACAAGCTACGACGTGGTTAGGTAAAAGGTTCTGTTTAAAAAAATTATATATATATAAAGAAATAGATGTAACCGCGTTAATTTCTATTGGTCCTGAAAAACTTATGTGGGATAGGATTTTATCAACAGTCTTATTGTTCTCTTTAAAATTCCTGTAGACTAATTTAAGTCTTGAAATGAAATGGAATTGGACATTTAAAGTAGATTGTACTTGTTTTTTAAAGATTAAGATCGACATGTATAATGTATTTATGGATACTAAAAATTTAAAAAACAAACAATAATAGTTATAATAATTTTCACTATCGTAAAGCATCTGTAGTGTATTATTATTTTGTTATAGGTATTTGTACATATATACGTCTATATACAATGTTATAAATATATATACAAGTAACATATATAATATATTTATTTATAAAGCACCTATAGCACATTATTATTTTTCTAGACATGCACATATGTAACACTATATATATATATATATATAGAAATATTATAAGGATGTGTGTTTTTGTATGTATGTTAACATCATGAAGCACTTGCCTATAAATGTAATGTAAACATAAGTTTTGAAATATAATCACATCAGCAGAGACAAATCAAACAATTTTCCAAACATTACAATGGATTAATATAGTTGGAAAGGAAGGAAAGGCCCCGGGCTCATTCATTTGTGTGAATTAATGCACACCCTAACGTAAATTTTATCCTTGATTCTCAAGCAAGAAAAGCTATTTATCCAACGTTCTTCGGAAATAAGATGTTGCAAAAGCAATTGTCATTATCAATAGGAATTTTACATCGTCCCGTATCATTAAATGAACTTCTTTCTAGTAACACGAATGAACTAAGCATTGAATAGATGCTTTCCTTCTTTCTTCGTCTTCTATTTAATGCATGTCCTATAGTAAATTTTATCCTTGATTCTCAAGCAAGAAAAGCTATTTATCCAACGTTCTTCGGAAATAGATGTTGCAAAAGCAACTATCATTATCAATAGGAATTTTACATCGTCTCCAACGTTCTTCGGAAATAGATGTTGCAAAAGCAACTATCATTATCAATAGGAATTTTACATCGTCTTGTATCATTAAAGGAACTTCTTTCTGGTAAGACGAATGAGCTAAGCATTGAATAGATGCTTTCCTTCTTTCTTCGTCTTCTATTTAATGCACGCCCTAACGTAAATTTTATCATTGATTCTCAAGCAAGAAAAGCTATTTATCCAACATTCTTCGAAAATAAGATGTTGCAAAAGCAACTATCATTATCAATAGGAATTTTACATCATCCTGTATCATTAAACGAACTTCTTTCTGGTAAGATGAATGAGCTAAGCATTGAATAGATGCTTTCCTTCTTTCTTCATCTTCTATTTAATGCACGTCCTAATGTAAATTTTATCCTTGATTCTCAAGCAAGAAAAGCTATTTATCCAACGTTCTTCGGAAATAAGATGTTGCAAAAGCAACTATCATTATCAATAGGAATTTTACATCATCCTATATCATTAAATGAACTTCTTTCTAGTAAGACGAATGAGCTAAGCACTGAATAGATGCTTTCCTTCTTTCTTCGTCTTCTATTTAATGCACGCCCTAACATAAATTTTATCCTTGATTCTCAAGCAATTTAGCTATTTATCCAACGTTCTTTGGAAATAAGATGTTGCAAAAGCAACTATCATTATCAATAGGAATTTTACATCGTCTTGTATCATTAAATGATCTTCTTTCTGGTAAGACGAATGAGCTAAGCATTGAATAGATGCTTTCCTTCTTTCTTCGTCTTCTATTTAATGCACGCCCTAACGTAAATTTTATCTTTGATTCTCAAGGAAGAAAAGCTATTTATCCAACATTCTTCAGAAATAAGATGTTGCAAAAGCAACTATCATTATCAATAGGAATTTTACATCATCCTGTATCATTAAACGAACTTCTTTCTGGTAAGACGAATGAGCTAAGCATTGAATAGATGCTTTCCTTCTTTCTTCGTCTTCTATTTAATGCACACCCTAATGTAAATTTTATCCTTGATTCTCAAGCAAGAAAAGCTATTTATCAAACGTTCTTCGGAAATAAGATGTTGCAAAAGAAACTATCATTATTAATAGTTAGGATTAACTCTAATCAAATTAGCTAGGATTAAGTTATAATGAGTTAATAGTTAATAATTGGCTTAAGTTAATGGGTTAGGATAAACAATAGATAACAAAGACAATATGTTGCTTCAAATGGTTGTTTGCTTAAGAAATGTATGTTTCTAGAATATGAATGATGTGATGATGCTTTTGTGATAAATGATTATAATCAAAATGAAAAGAAACACTTTGACAGACAAAGGAAAATTGTCCATATTTGGTGGGGTGATATTCGCAGCAATAGCGGGGTTCCAAATTAGTGTCTGATCAAATAGGGTTTAAAAAATAAGTTTGATGTAATTGGATAGTTAATTTAAATGCTTATGTGAGTTTAATTCTTGATCAGATATGTAGATAACTGGATTATCAATTGAGATGGTGTATAAGCCTCTAATTAGATTTCATATAAAAGGTATATAGTAACTTGTGTGTTGGATGCTAGGATAGACATCTAAAATGGATTAAGAACTTAAAAACGGCTTAGTTAATTGATGAGTTTTGGTTGTGTTTTCCACCATTGAAATATGATTCTTGCCCTAGAGTAGAAGATCAATATCTGGACTGAGGAGTGACACATTGTCCTTAGATGGGTACGGTAGTTTAGGTGCTTAAGCCACCCCTGTCATTGAGATATAAGTTTCATAAGTGGTATGATAGGTAGTTAATAGGGAAAACGATATCGGTGTAACGTTTGCTTAAACTTAGAAGGAAATACCATGATTTAGTTCACGTTTATGGGAACGACTGAACTATATTTATGTTGTGGACTGAGTTTAAATAGAGTCGGGTAACAGCTATAACCCCTAGATGAAGCTATTTTCCCGTTTTCGGATATATCATTTAGGAGATATAGGAATTCAGACTACCTATATCAACCCTTTAAGCATTGAGAGCATTACTTAGGATCCTCAGATTCCTTAGGCTTGTTCCGGAGTGTAAGTGCTCCAGTGTTGATTTATTTACTTTAAAAGAAAAGATAATAACTTGTTGATGCTGCATTGCATTTAGATAAGCTCGTGTGCCATTCCATGTATGATTTTATTACTGTGTACTAAGCTTCGGCTCCTTATTGTCATTTTTGTTCTTTTTCCAAGTTTTGAATTGATGTTGGTGATGATGATGGTGTAGTTGGTGATGATGATGCATGACTCAGGTATGGGTGATCTGGAAAGTTTGAGAGGAGAAGTGTAGTGAGTTTAGGACCACAGATTTCTTTCATATTTATTTTCTGTTTTGTTTTAAGAGCTGGATTTACATTTTGAAATTTGTAATATTCTTTGAGAGGCCTGTGAAGCCTAAATGTTTTGTAATAGTAGATCTACCTTTAAGGGTAAATTATAAAATGATTTTATGAAATTTTGTTTCCCAAAAAGTTGGTATACTCTGGTTGAAATAGAGATTTTTATTATGTTCTTATAAAGTTTAGAACACCACTGCTGAATTCAGTTGGATTAGAAATCTAAGCAAACAATTTCAATAATTAAAATCGGCAAGCAATGTTCAACATAAACAAAATCTTTTTAAGGAAATCTGAGTGTGTAATACTTAAGTATTATACATGCCGGTAATGCCTTAATTAAATTTAGGGCGTTATAACATCTCTAGAGCATTATTATTTTATTACAGATGCTTACATATTTATGTGTATATATAAATGTACATTGTGTATATAATGCTATAATTATATATACAAGTAACGGATGATGATGATGATAATAAAGCACCTATAGTACATTGTTATTTTTCCAGACATGCACATATGTAACATTATATATATAAATATTATAGGGATGTGTGTTTGTATTTATGTAAGTGTACACAAATAACATTATAAAGCACATGGGTATAAATGTAACGTAAACATAAGTTTTGAAATATAGTCACATTAGAGACAAATCAAACAATTTTCCAAACATTACAACTTAATTAACATTGTTGGAAAAAAGTTTAACATTAAAAAAAAAAAAATAGGGGGAAAAAAGGGAGGTGGGGGATGCTGAAACATAAAAAGAAATCAACAACAAAAGCTTGTGCATTTAAGTTCAATAAAAAAAACCTACAAATAGGTTTACACAGTTTATCATGATATCTCAACAAAATAAGGATAAGAAACAAAAATTATAAGATCGACATGTATAATGTATTTATGAATACTAAAAATTTAAATAATAAGGTTGGAATCTTAATCCACTTTTAAGTTTTTTAGATACCGAAAGAGTTGAAAAATTCTCCAGTCCTATCACTTGGTTGAAGAGGCTGTCTCATTGCAATCCTGTATAAAATTACCTATATATATATATATACACTTTTATTATTTATCTTAAGTATGTATAAATAAAATTGGTAAACAGGTGTTACAACTAAAGTTATCAAGTAAACAAGTGTTTAAATAATATCTTGTGCACCTGGGCTATGAGATGGTTATCGGTGAATGAATTCATTGAATGACGGCCTAAAGGAATGCCATTATTAGATCCCCACTCAAAGGCTTAACAAATAATAATAGTTATAATAATTTTTACTATTGTAAAGCATCTCTAGTGTATCTTTATTTTGTTACTGGTATTTGTACATATATAGGTCTATATACAATTTTATAAATATATATATAAGTAACAGATATAATATATTTATTTATAAAGCACCTATAGTACATTATTATTTTTCTAGACATGCACATATGTAACACTATATATATATATATATATAGAAATATTATAGGGATGTGTGTTTTTGTATGTATGTTAACATTGTGAAGCACTTGCCCTATAAATGTTATGTAAACATAAGTTTTGAATATAATCACATCAGAAGAGAAAATCAAACAATTTTCCAAACATTACAATGAATTAATATAGTTGGAAAGGAAGGAAAGGCCCCGGGCTCATTCATTTGTGTGAATTACCCTGATGTACCGCAATAACATAGTTTAATACAGAGAATAATGTCTGAGTAAAAGTAAGCAAAAGGCCAGTTAGAGCGCCAATAGCTGCAATCATAGCCCACGGTGCACCAAAGTATCTATGCTTGATACCAGCCCATCCAACACGCCACTTATTGTCACAATACTTGTTAATATCTTCAAAAACAGAGGCTAAATAACACTCATCTAATACAATAAAAATGTTCTTGTTGATTTGATTAAAGAAACGTTTAATTTCCTCATGAGCTCCGATAAAGTTCCCCATGATTTGCTTGCTCTGAAGATATTCGGAACCAGCGGTGTTGTTCATGAGACAGTTCATTAAATGGACGTAGGAGGTTATTTGCTGAGGGTGATGGCCATAACATTGTTCAAACGCCGTGAAATTTAGGAGAAGACTCTGATGGTAATCATCCATACTAAAAATTGGTATCTCAAGTGTTCCTTCATGGAAACTGATATCCAGGAAGCTGTGTGTCGCTTCCTTTTTCTGAAGTTTGATTCCATCTTGTAGCATTTGGGTGGACTCAATCGATAGTCGTGTTGAACGACCACGCTGACTATATGTACCTGTATTTGGTAGCATAAAGCTTCTCCAATACAAATCCAAGAGATGTTTTACGGGATCTGCTTTGTCGTTATTGATGCGTTTTGAATAATAATCTAATATGTCGGGAGGTCTTTGGTCCCTGTAATTGAAGAAATGCAAGGCCAAAAAAGCCAAGGTGATGTTATTGTTCACTACGTCAGGAATTGAAGCCGTTGTTATTTGGAACAATTTTTCCAGAACGAAATAAGGTATCTGATTCTCGACCTGATAAAAATCTTGCAGGATGGTAGGGAATATCCATGTTACCTTGAAGATGGCTTCGTCAACCGGTACCAAACCTCCATACATTGCCAGAAGCTCAATGATGAAACAACCATCGAGGACCATCATCCTCACAAGCTCATTTCTATTAAACTTGTTTATGCACTCCCAATAGCTCTCCCTGATCCTATCTTCTTCGGGTGAGATCGCATCGATTAACTGTCGGAGACGGATGCCATGGGGTTCACATCGAGCCAATAGAGAACTAAGAAACCTCCGTTTATATTCTTCAAGCAATTGAAGATGTTCTTCTCCATGATGGTAAGGCCCAATGGAGACACCACGAGGACAGTATGCTTGTTCGTTCATCTTTACTAGTTGTGGGGGAGCTCGGAAGATACAGCACTCGCTCCTTCCGGCTGAAGGGCTCAATAATTTTGGCCCTATATAAGAGAGGCCTTCCATTTCATCACCTTCATTTTCATTATTAGAAATCACCATGTTTGATGCACCTGCCATCTCTGCTTTCAAGCTTTTCGAAAAGTTTGCTGTTTATTTTAGTTTGGAAACTGAGGGGAAAGAAAAATGGTTATGGTGCGGAAAGTGTAGTGTTTGAAATGGAAGGTGTTAAAAGAGTTAAAAGGATTTTCAAATGGCCAAGGACTGTGGAGAGAGATGTTTCTGTGCTAGAGGAGGATTTTCAACTAAGGACACGGAAAATCTAGTTCTGTTTAATATAGAATGCTATGAAAAATATTTCTATATGTAAAATTTTGACAATATACATATATAATATAAGTATGTAAACAGCTAAAAAAAATTTATAAAAAAAGTTGTGAGAGTACGTGTTGAAAAATGAAATGTTTTTTTTTTTTTTATTAATACAAAATTTTTTTAAAAGATAGCATATCATTTTAAGAATCCTTTAAAGTTCCTTAACATTAAAATTGTCTTAATGATGGAATACACTAACTTTATTTTTCTACACTTTCCTCTTATAAAATCAATTAAAGATATAAAAACAAAAATATTTTTTTAATTATTTTCTCAAATACTCTTCACTCTTGCCTTATAATTTACAAACCACCACAAGAGCCATCTCTTTTTATCATAAAAAAAAAAAAAATAAAACAAAGAAAGAAAGAAAAAAAGATCAAATAATTTACCATTTCAACAAGAACATTTATTTTATATTAGCTAAACAATGTGATAAATATGTAACCACTTTTTAAAACCTTTCCATTTTTTCGTCATAAATATGAGAATTGATTACTAAGGAGAGGTATTTATGCAAAAACCCTACTTTATCATAAAGAGATTATTCTTAACTTAAATATCTATGCTGAAAACTTTGGAGTAAAATAACTTATTTGGATAATTTTATTTTATTTCAATTTAATACGTGAAGTCAACAGTATCAAGAGTAACCTTATACAGTGTACCGATACAGAATTTCCCTAAATAATGTGTTGAAGCGCAAAAATCCTTTAGTGATGTCGTTGTCCTGTCACGACATAACAAAAAGTCTCGTAATTTCGTGTGGGGCGCAGGCTTATTACTACTATCTTTAGGGGTCTGTTTTGAATTGTCTGTTTTTTATTTGTATTTATATTTTTTTTAAATGATATATATAAAATATATCTGATTTACATTTAAATTTTATCTATATTTATTCTATTTGATCTTTTGATAAGAACTGTCAATTTTTTTTATCTATATCTATTTCTTGATAAATAATTTATTAGAAAAAAGTTTGAAAAAGTGTCTGTATCTGTCGAAAAAAAGCCAAAACAAACAGTTACAATAGAGAGAGATGATTCCAACCTAGACTTTATCAAGTAAGAAACGAAAAAGATACCATTAAATTTTAAAGATTATTGGCTAAGAAAACATATCATTACATGATAAAATTTGTTGAAAAAAAATTTTAGAATGGTGTGCAAGTTATAATAAGAGAGATATTATTATATTATTAAATGGTTAAAATCAATTGAAATTATGATAGAAATTATTAATATTTATTTATATGAATTTTTTATAATTAAATTAATGATAAAATTTTTGGAAAGACGGTTGGATCTCGACGTAGAAGTTCCGTTTCTTTATATTCAAAAATAGTGGGGGGATGTTTCCCCCAAGGTACCATGAACAGGAAAATGTAAAGGTAATCTCGACGGGACAACAAAGTGACATATTCCAGCCATGCGAATAAAAGATGTCAGAAACCACAGTACGAATTTTCGCAGGAAAATAAAATTAAGTTTAAAAAAGCATTAATGTCCTACCAAAATTTTTTAAATATCAGGTTCCTTCGCTGTCGATATTATCCGACAAAGGATCTCTACTTAGAATCTGTTTGTTTCGTATTTTTTAGTGATTTTGGTATTTTATTTTAATTATTTTTAAATAGATATTTATTAAAAAATAAATATAAATAAAAAAATATTTTTATTTATTAAAAAAACCAAATCAAATATGATAAAATAAATCATATATGGAAAAGATGCAAATAAGATACAGTTAGAATACAAATGCAAATCAAATACAAATAAAATATAGATGAAAATCAGATAATCTAAATAATTTAATTATAAAATTATTTTAGATCTTTATAAATTATTCAGCAATGATAACAATTCAAATATGCTCCTGAATCAAACAAGTCACTTAAGCTTAATTTATGAAAAAATAAAAATAAAAATGCATGTATAAAAAATTGCAGGAAAATAAAAGTTAAAGGTGAAAAAACATCTAAGCAATTTATAGTGGTTCTTGTAATCAATTCTTTCATTTCATAGGACAAGGTAGACATCCCCATGGGTTGATTAGGTCAAGACCTAGCTCGGAACCGTCCTACATTGGCACAAGGTAGGTTTAAGCCCATGGACTTGTTGGGTCCAAGACAAGTTTGACTCATCCTCTTTTTTAAAAAAAAAAAAAATTAAAAACAAAAATTTCTTAAATTCTTAAATTAAAATAAAATTTTAAACTGTAAAATATAAAATGGATCTAAAAATATATTACTCTATTGCCCATATTCATTTAATATTATTAAGAAGCGCAATTATTTATATACAAACACATTTCTATTGAGTTGAAATATTAGTAATGTGAGAGTAGAGTAATACTCTAAAAGAATAGGGTTTATAAAAGAAAAAAGTTTCATATTAATTTAGATGTGAGATTTTCTTTTAGTAGAACTTATATTAATATAAGATATGGTTATGAATTGTATTTATCACATGTGTTGTAATCTAACCAAGTATCAAATATTACGAATAGGTAATTAATAATTTTTATTTAAAATATTCTAAACATAATTTTTTTTTACTTTTTCTTAACTTTTCTACTATTTTTTTATTCTATAATTATTTTAATTTCTTATTTTAATAATAATTGATATATATTTATCTCTTATTTTGATAATAAATAATATATATTTAAAATTAAGACCCGATTAAACTTGCCTTGTCCATGAGTCTATTTAGTAGAGCCACCAAAACTCATAAGCCACAACGGGTCTAGAAGCTAGACCGAGTCCAAAGGCTAATTCGGCGTGCTTGAATCAAGTGGGGTCCCAATTCGGACCTAACCCTTAAAGATTTGTAAAGCAAGTCTTCCACTTACTCACCAATTCCCTAAAATAAAATATAGCACGTCGGCTCAAGGATCATGATTGAACTTTATTAGGGAGTTTAATAAAAATTCTAATAAAATAAAATATAATGGAAAAGCATTAGCAATTTTTTTTTTTATCATTACAACATCAAAAACAAATTCGAACCTCAAACCTCTTCCCAAAGATAAAAGGACAATGTCACCACGTTCGAAGGCTAAATAGTATTAAATGTTCTTAAGTCGCCGTGACTCTCATGTATCCGCTCGTTCCTCTATGAATGAAACTATGGCATTGAACTAATCAAAGTTTTAATTCATACTTAATGCATGTTAAATTTGATTGTTATATGTGTGTATGTGTTAGTGTGAATTGTGATGTGTTTGAAATGATTGTATGTGTTATTGAATTATCCATGAAATTTCCAACTTATATTTTATATGTGTGTTATTGAATTTATACATACTTTTGATATGTATTGAATATGATTTGTGTTCATGATGAACTATGTGTTTTATTATTGTGTTAAAATATTCAAATACTCTAGAATTTATTAAATATTTAGTTCACAAAATTTAAATTGCATTAACATGTAAGAATTATATTTGGAATGTATTAAAATAAGTAAATAGATCCATGTACATAAGCCTCATCATAGCACAATTCTTTTTACCTTAAAGGGAGCTTAAACACAAGATTAATTAACCAAAGACAAGGTCATTAATTAGCAAATGATAAGTCATTAAATCCCTTGACCTCTTATGCCTCAAAAGTCAAAACTTGAGATAATATCAACTCAAATAGCGCAAAATTCGTGCACAATTTTCAAACCTCCTAAACATGCCTCCAAAAGCTTCAAAACACAATTTTCTTCTTCTCCAAAGCTCTCCCATGGATCTATATAGACAAGCCTCTCATCTTCTACAATTTCCACCATCAAAAGCATGCTAGAGGATCACAAAACCAATGCCTAAAGTTCTATTGGTAAGTATGTTTTTCATTTCTTTAAAATATGCAAGTTCATTGTTTCTTAGCAATAGGTTTTAAGCTTAAACTTGTGTTTGATGATTTATATGCTTTGTTGGTTGTATGAGAAGTGTTTTGTTGTTATAGGAGTTAGTTGTATATGTAGTATAAGGGATTAGAAGTGTTGAGAAATTCAAATGGTTGATGACTAAATGTTGGGTGTAGTGATTTGGGGTTTGAAGTATGATTTGTGTATGATGATTTGTGGTGGAGAGTTTGATGTTTAGAGTTGGAGTTTATGTTGTTTGAATAATGTAATGAACATATAACAAACTTTGGAAAGTTTGGATTAAATTTGGGGAATTTTTGAAAGTGAACAAAGTTGTAATAAAACAAGGGAAATCAAAAACATTTTCGTATCTGCCAAATTTTGGTCATATGCCAGCATCTGAGGCTTCTACGCCGCCAGCTTATAGGCGGTTTGGAAGCGAATAGAATCAAATTTCTTAAAGCCGTTCGAACGCCGCTGGCTTTGGCTGGAAAAGTCTGCCAGCGTTCATTTTGCACAATTTACGTCGGCTACTGGGATTCCAAAGCTGCCGGCGTAGAGTGAAAAGCTGTCAGCGTACATGGATAAGCTGCCGGTGTGTACCTCTCGGTACATTTTGGAAATTTGGATTAGCTTTCTACACAGGTGCAAAGCCGCCGGCGTAGAATGAAGGCAGTTGGCATACCCTTGAACGCTGCCAGTATTGGCAGTGTTGATTTTCAAACTGTTGAACACCGGTTCAAAGCTGCCGGCTTTGAATGCCGACGTATCCCTTGCACTTTTGAATTGTAAAAACTTTCTTCAAAATTTTTCGAAATTTGATATATGATTAATAAAGTATTTGTTAAGTGTTCTATGATATGATGAGATGTTTAAATGCTTTATTATGACTTTGTATTAATTTATTTGAATTTCTTTGATTAATTGTATTTTCAACTAGTTAATTAGTGCTTAAGCTAAGTGTGAAATTTAATATTGTTTTAAACAGTGATAGATTCTCGCCCAGCTAACCCCGTTAATTCCCGAGCTATCTTAGGTACGCAGTGACTTGCTTGTATGTTTGTTAGGATAGCCATACTTAAATTTAATATAAGTTCTAAATGACTTAAATATTGCTTGAATTGTTTGTGTTTTCACCGTTGAATCCGGTCCGAGGAGCGGTAACTTATCATGATGCAATGATATGTTAGTGTAGGTGCTTAGGCCAATAGTCATGATGCAATGACTAGGTTCGGCGGATAATCGATAGGAAATGTAGTAACTGAGCAACATTTACTTATTCTTGAAAAGAAGTAGTATAATTTAATTCAATGTTTATGGGAGCATGTGAATTAATTTATATTATGGATTGAGTTAAGTAAAGTTGAGTAACGGCTATATAACCTATATGAGATTATTCTTTTCAATGTAACGTTATCTATGAGATATAGATATTAGGGCCATCTATATCAACCCCCTAAGCGTCGTGAGCGTTACTCAAAATCCCTAGAATCTCATGGCTTGTCCCGAAGTTTGAATACTCCAATGATGATTTGATCAATGAGTACTAAAGAAAGATAAATGAAACATTAGTGTTGCATTGCATTAGTCTAGGTATGATTGTCACTACGCTTTTGAGTGTTGTTGCTGTGTACTGGGCCTTTGGCTCACTGTTGCTATTTTTCAGGTGATGATGACTGTTATGATGATATGGGCTATGGGTAGGATTGGGAAAAGTTTATGGATGAGTGAGGCGAGTAGGAATTGAGTGCAAGATGTCAAGGAAGAAAGTTTTTGAATAAGTTATTTGGTTCAAATATGTATTTTGTATTTTGAATAGAGGCTTGTTAGTTAAGCCTTGTTTGTATATAACGACTTAAAGTCTATTTTTCTTGTTTTGTAAAAACTTATGTAAGTTTTGTTGTGTCATGTGCTTGACACAAAATTGTAAATTATTTCCTTAAAAGTTCTATATGAATAGATTACTCAAGTGAGTAATCCTTTTGTAAAAAATCTTTATATCAAGTTATAGTGGGTTAAATAAACAATTCACATAAATTGTTAGACTTAGGACAACCTTACATATAATATTAAAATATTATATGTGGTTGGGGACTTAACTTGCTAAATCTTAAGGATTGGTGGGTCGGGTCTTTACAGTAATGAAGTAATGATTAGATAATAATTTATGGTAAACATATCTAGGTTGATAGTTTATTCATGTTAGAAATTATTATGTTGATGTTAATTGATATTGTAATGAATTATATATGATGAATTAAACTTATTTTAAACCAAAACTAAGTCCATAAACCTAGCAGATTTTTTGGCCTTTTTTAGACCCAATTTAATCCCAAAAAAACAAAGCTTAGTCAAGGCCTAAAGCCCCTTATAAATCTGCCCCTAAAGTCAATGATTATTGGATAAATATCAAGCTTTATTCTATCACACTTTGGACATCCAAAACAGATCCAAGAAGAAAAAAAATTGTAACTCTTATAAGGCCACATTTTCCAACATACAAACCAATGTTTCTTGCACCCAACACACTAAGAATCCATTCCCAACTATCATATATACATTAAGGTAAGTTTATATGATGTTTAAGATGCTTTATTCATCTCTTAATCCATGAAATTTTTATCAAATATAATGCATATTGAATATATATGTGTATTGTTATATTGTGATGTTGAGATAACTTATGATTTGTTTATGGAAGTGTAATGATGGTGTTGAGTTATAGTGTGATGAGAAGTTGGTATTGTTAAGTTGTATTGAAGAGTGGATTCATATTGAAGTAGTGGATGTGAAGATAATGACGTTATAGTGTAAAGTGTATTTTAATGATTGAGGACGAGTATTTTGTTTCGATGATGTTGGAAAGGAGTTTTGTATGTTTGATGATATAAGGTTCTTATACTATGTATTTGGAAGGTTATAAGATGGTTTGGAAGAGGTTGGAAGAGTAAAAATGTGAAAATTTCGTGTTTGAAAAATAGAGGAAATCTGTAACATGAACTGCAGTGTACGGCGCCGATGTACCTGCAGGCTTTAAAAATTTGACTACTGATCATTCGAAAGCCAGCTTGAATGCTGCCGGCTTAGACCCCAACGCCGGCTATGCAGCCGATGTACTACTGGCGTAATGATCCAAAATTTTATACAGAACGCATTTTTTTAACAATGGTTTCAACGCCGCCGGCATAGGACCCCTACACTGCCCGCGTTAAGTCTTACACTACCGATGCAAATTTGCCAGCGTAGGCCCTGCAAATTTCAATTTTTCTAACCATTTTCCAACATCTTCCAATATATGATATATGACTTTTTTATTAAGGATTTGACTTCTATGATGTTATATGATGTGTATGTGTGTGTGTGTGTGTGTGTGTGTGTGATGTGATGAGTTTGGATGATTTTAAATGAGATTCAATGACTTCCTAAGCTTTTAAACTAGTGAGTATAAGCTTGGCTTAGGATAGTTATGCTGATATAGTTTGATTTGTGTGGAACAGAGATAGATACTCAGTTGGAGATTTCTTTTGATTCTCAATCCGATCCAGATACATAATAATTTGATTGATTATTGCTTAGGATAGGCATATTTAAGTTTGACCTTAATTAAAGATTAATGAAAAGTTTATTAAAATGCTTTGTGGTTGAGTCGTGTCTAGTCTTGGGAACGACAACCTTTTCATGATGCAATAGCATGGTAATTTAGGCACTTAGCTTAAATCTTTGTCATGATGTAATGACTCAAATCTATGATGCAATGGTTTACTATAATGTAATGGTGGTTTCTTTTAATGGCCAAGTGGATAGCTAATGGGGTTAACTATGTCGGTATATTCTCTACTCAAGCTCAGGAGGAAATAATATGTTTTAGTTCACGATTATGGGACTGTTGAACTAATTGATGTTATAGACCGGGATAAGTGGAGTGTATGAAGGAGTGTGAACCCTAGATGAAGCTATTACTAATATTTATCGATTAGATATAGGAGATATAGGTATCCGGTCTATCTATATCAATCTCTTGAGAATATGCTGTTACTCGGGATCCCTAGATTCCCAGGCTTAAATCGGAGTTTGAATACTCCAGTGTTATTTTTTTTTACTCACTTAACTAAAGATAATAAAGTTATGGTGAAATGTTGCATTGCATTTGGTTAAGTATGCTTGATATATGTATTTATTTACACTATTATGTTCTGGGCCTTTAGCTCATGCTGCTACCTTGCAAATGATTATGACGATGAACTTTACGATGATATGGGCTATGGGACGAACTCGGAGATATCTATGGATGATTAAGAGTATGACCTAGTAATAGTTGTTTAGGACTTTTTGATGTATTTTTGTGAAGTTTCTAGGCTTAGAATGTAATTTTATTTTAAGTTGTATATCTAATGTAGCTTGCTTGTATGTAATCTTTATATGTTTTGTGTAATCCTTGGGAGATCCTCATGTAATGTATGTGATGTATGTTTTGTATATATGTGACAACCCACTACTTATGTAGTGGTAGTATTTTTTAATTCAAATTATGTGAATGTTATATCTGTTTTAAGCAAGTAGTCATTACAAACACTTCTTTTTAGACGACCTTACGTGTAATACTTGGGTATTTCCTAATACTTGGGTATTATGCATAGTCGGGAAATTTGGCATGCTTAATCTATGAGTTAAGTGGGTCGGGTCCTTATAGAGTAGTATCAGAGCTTTAGTTTGTATGACTGCCTGCTTAAATGAGATTGCTAAGTATGATTTGACTTTAAGTGTAATGTGATTTGCTTAGAATAAACTTCAGTTGACTTGAGTGATATGATTGGTTCAATTATTGCTTTGATTGTTTGCTTGATTGTTAATTGAATGTCATTTCATTAGGATTGCATATTTAACAAATGCCATGCATATTTGTATGCTATTCATAGATGGACAGAACTCGAAGACAGATAAGACAACAGTAAGAAAAGAGAACATGCCACCTCCTTCTTCACTGTGAATTGCTCAAACTTCTACTTCATCACCTATTTCGGCCTCTACTACTACTCCATCTCCTACTTCTGCTTCTACGACTCAAGTTTCACAGTCGCCTCCAATGCCTCAAATGCCTTCTTTTCCTCCTATGCCACAAATGCCACAAATGCCACAAATGCCACAAATGCCAATGAGAGATCCGGATGCTATGTGTGCAATATTAAGGGATATGTTTGCTATGATGCAATAGTATCAACAAATGATGTACCAATACCAGCAACAGTTTATACAACAACATACTCCTCAAGCGATGGGACAAGGAGCAAATGTGCAAGGCAATGAGAGGAATGATCAAGTTAAATTACATGACTTTGTCAAGATTGTGCCAAAGTTTGACGAAATAGTTTCAAACCCTATTATTGCTAAGCATTGGGTTGAGGAGTTAGAGAAAGCCTTCACGACTAGTGAAGTTCCAAAGAATAGAAAGGTTGATTTAGCATTTTATATGCTCAAGAAGGATACGAATAATTGGTGGAGATTGACAAGTCAAGATATGGTGAGACCAATTCCATGGGTTAGGTTCAAGGAAGCCTTCTTTCGACAATATTTCCCCAACACAGTCCGAGAACAGATGATTTTAGATTGGTTAAGTTTTAGGCAAGGTAATAGAACAGTTGAAGAATATTATGTAGAGTTTTGTAGATTGCTCAAATTTGCTGGAGGAGTGTACAATGATGAAAGGATGAAAGTTCAAAAGTTTCAAGATGGTTTGAATATGGAAATCAAGGGAGAAATCAAAATGTTTCAACTTCTGACTTTATCAGATGTTGTGAATAAGGTGAAGTTGGCAGAACAGATTCAGAATAAGAATAAGACTCAAAGTGATAGGAGAGCTACATTTCTAGGAAAAAGACCTGCACCCTTCACTCCTTGCAAAAAGTATGATAACTATGGCAAAGGGAAGAAACTATTTTCGGGAAAGAAATTGAATTTGGGATCTTCTACCAAGACTTCTGCGCCGTTCAACACATTTGAGAAGAGATGTCCTAGATGCTTCGGGAGTGTGTTTTGCTTATGGGAAAGTAAGACACAAAGCTTCAGAGTGTAAGGATCCGGTGCTACAACCTATTATCTATGCCTATTGTAAACAAAGAGGGCATCATGCAGCTAATTGTACCAATAAACCAAGGAATGATGGTCCTAACCCCGAAAAAGGAATCACAGCAGCTAGGATTTTTGCCTTACAGCAATGTGAGAAAGCTCCATCAGTAGATACTCTAGCAGGTACTATAATGATTGCAAATCATCCAGAATGCAGTAATAGACACTGGTGCAACACATGCATGTTTGGCTGAAAAGTTTGTGAATGAGTATGGCTTGAAATTTGAAGTGATGACTAATAGAGTAATGAGTATTAATACTGCTTTGAGTGTGAAGTCTAGACAACTTTGTATTTGTAGAGAAGTTAATGTAAGAATTGCTAATAGTGGTATGCCAATTGATATGATGGTCTTGCCTATAGTTGATTTTGATGCGGTTTTAGATATGAATTGGTTAAATATGTATAAAGTAATTATAGATTGTAATAAGATGAAAATGAGTTTTGATCTAAAGAGTGGGAAAGTTATTCATGTCTTGGAGAGGAAAAGACCTAAAATTATGTATACAATGGAGTTGTGGGAGAAGACTTTAGAAACAGTTGTAAATGGTGAAGAGCTTGATGTTGGTATAGTACCCGTGGTGAGAGACTTCGTAGATGTTTTTCTTGAAGAATTACCTAGGTTACCACCAAATAGGAAGATTGAATTTGGTATTGAAGTGATTTCGAGAACCACTCCTTTTTCAAAGGCTCCTTATCGAATGGCTCCTGTATAATTGAAGGAATTGAAAGTTCAGTTGGAAGAATTTTAAAAGATTGGTTTTATACAACCCAACATTTCCCTATGGGGTGCTTCTGTTCTCTTTGTGAAGAAGAAGGATGGAAGTTTATGAATGTATATCGATTACAGGGAGTTAAATCAAGTCACAATTAAGAACAAGTATCCTTTACCCGTATTGATGACTTGTTTGATCAATTGAAAGGAGCGAATGTCTTTTCAAAGATTGATTTAAGGTTAGGTTATTATCAGCTTCGAATTAAACATGAGGATGTAACAAAAATGCTTTTCACACTCGATACGGACATTTTGAATTCTTAGTTATGCCGTTTGGTTTAACGAATGCCCCTATCGCATTTATGGATCTTATGAATAGGGTATTCAAGGACTATTTGGATTGGTTTGTAATTGTATGTATAGATGATATCCTAGTGTATTTGAGAAGTGAAGAGGAACATGAAAAGCATTTAAGTTTAGTTCTTCAAAGATTGAAAGAAAGGAAGCTATATGCTAAGTTCAACAAATGTGAGTTTTGGTTGAAAGAAGTTGCATTCTTAGGGCATTTATTACAAAGGATGGGATATCTGTTGACCCTGGAAAGGTTAAAGCAGTATTGGAATGGTCAAGACCCACCGGTGTTACTGAAATGAGAAGTTTCTTGGGTTTAACAGGTTATTATCAAAGATCTTTTCAGGGATTCTCGAAAATTGCAACCCTATTGACAAGACTAACCTGGAAGCATATGAGATTTATGTGGGATGATCAATGCGAAAGAAGCTTTCAAGAATTGAAGAAAAGACTGATATCTGCACCTATGTTAGCCTTACCCATTAGTGGAAAGGAATTCACAGTCTATAGTGATGCTTCAATACAAGGTCTTGGATGTGTTTTGATGTAAGACAACTGAGTGATCGCTTATGCATCTAGATAATTGAAGCCGCATGAAAAGAATTATGTTGTGCATGATTTAGAGCTTGTCGCAGTGGTTTTAGCTTTGAAATTGTGGAGACATTATTTGTTTGGGAAGAAGTGTAAAATATTCACGGATCACAAAATTCTAAAGTATATTTTTACTTAGAAGGATTTGAATATGAGCCAAAGAAGATGGCTTGAGTTGATCAAGGATTATGATGTAGAGATTTTGTATCATTCAGGAAAAGCCAATATTGTAGCCGATGCTTTAAGTAGGAAGAAACAAATGAGTATGAAAAACATGATTACAAGTCAAAAAGAAATATAAGAAGATCTGCGAAGATTGGATATCGAAGTAACCTTATACAAAGTGGAAGTGATGATTGCAAATTTGACACTCGGACTAACTCTTATGGATTTGATTAAATAAAGACAACAAGAAGATCCAAAAAGTGTGAAAATAGAAAGTGCGATACAAGAAGGAAGAAGAAAAGAATTAAGACTTGATGAAGACAGTGTTATCAGATTTGAAAATAGAATATATGTGTTAGAGATGGGAGAATTGAGAAGCGAAATCTTGAAGGAAGCTCATACAACAGTGTATTCAATACATCCAGGGAGTATGAAGATGTACAAGATTTTGAAGAAGAATTATTGATGGAACAATATGAAGAAAGACGTTGCGGAGTATGTATCTAAGTGTGTGACATGCTAGCACGTAAAGATCGAACATCAAAGACCTGGTGGTGAGTTGCAACCATTATCAATTTCGGAATGGAAGTGGGATGATATAACAATGGATTTTGTGAGTGCATTACCTAAGACCACGACCAAGAATGAAGCTATATGGGTTATTGTGGATACGTTGACTAAATCGTCGCATTTTATACCATTGAGAGTTGGGTGTTCATTGGAGAAAATGGCACGAATTTATATTCGAGAAATAGTGAGACTTCATGATATGCTATTATCGATTAAATCAAACAGGGATACTCGCTTTGTGAGTCGCTTTTGGAAGAGTTTACATGAAGCACTCGGTGCAAAACTTCAATTTAGTACGGCTTTCCATCCCCAAATCGATGGGCAATCCGAGAGGACAATACAGATATTAGAAGATATGCTTAAAGCTTGTGCCTTGGATTTCGAAAGAAATTGGGATGATTGTTTGTCTCTAGTCGAATTTGCTTACAATAATAGTTATCAGTTGGCAATACAAATGGCTTCGTATGAGGCATTATATGGAAGAAAATATCGATCTCCTCTTCACTATGCTAAAGTAGGCAAGAAAGCTCTAATTGGTCCAGAATTGATTTAACAGGCAATAGACAAGATTCAACTTATTAATCAGAGATTAAAAGTTACACAAGACCGATACAAAAGTTATGCTGATGAGAGAAGAAGACCACTGTAATTTGAAGTTTGATATCATGTTTTTCTTAGAGTCTCTCCAACCAAAAGAATAATTAGATTCGGTGTTATTAGAGGAAAATTGAACCCGAGATATATAGCTCCTTTTGGAATCTTGGAAAGAATTGGACCCTTGGCGTACCGATTAGCATTGCCACCTAATTTGTCGGATGTCCACAATGTATTCCATGTTTCACAATTGAGGAAGTGTATATTGGATCCAAATACTGTTACTAATACAAATCAACCAGAAATTCGACTTGATCTGACCACAGGGGAAAAGCCTGTTAAGATTTTGGAAAGAATGGATAAAGTTTTAAGAAACAAGATAATTCTTATGGTGAAATTTCAATGGAGTAACCAATCCGAGCGTGAAGCAATTGGCAAAGTCGAGAATATCATGAGACAGAAATATCCCAAGCCATTTGAACAATGATTGAGGTAAATTTCGGGGACGAAACATCTTAAAGGAGGGAAGAGTGAAATAACCAAAGTTTTAAGTCATACTTAATGCATGTTAAATTTGATTGTTATATGTGTGTATGTGTTATTGTGAATTGTGGTGTGTTTGAAATGATTATATGTGTTATGAAGTAATGATTAGATAATAATCTATGGTAAACATATCTAGGTTGATAGTTTATTCTTATTAGAAATTATTATGTTGATGTTAATTGATATTGTAATGAATTATATATGATGAATTAAGCTTGTTTTAAACCAAAACCAAGTCCATAAACTTTGTAGATTTTTTTGCCCTTTTTAAACCTGATTTAAGCAAAAAAAAAAAAAAAAGAGCTTAATCAAGGCCCAAAGCCCCTTAGAAATATGCCCCTAAAGTCAATAATTATTGGATAAATATCAAGTTTTATTCTTTCACACTTTGAACATCCAAAACAGATCTAAGAAGAAAAAAAAAATTCGTAACTCTTGTAAGGCCACATTTTCCAACATCCAAACCAAGGTTTCTTGCACCTAACACACCAAGAATCCAGCCCCAACTATCATATACATTAAGGTAAGTTTATATGATGTTTAAGATGCTTTATTTCTCTCTAAATCTACGAAATTTCTATCAAATATAATGCATGTTGGATATATACGTGTGCTGTTATATTATGATGTTGAGATAGCTTAGGATTTGTTTATGGAAGTGTAATGATGGTGTTGAGTTGTAGTATGATGAGAAGTTGGTCTTGTTGAGTTGTATTGAAAAGTGGATTCATGTTAAAGTAATGGATGTGAAGACAATGGAGTTATAGTGTAAAGTGTGTTTTAATGGTTAAGGAGGAGTATTGTGTTTCGATGATGTGGGAAAGGAGTTTGTATGTGTTTGATGATATAGGGTTCTTATACCATGTATTTGGAAGGTTATCATATTGTTTGGAAGAGGTTAGAAGGGTAAAAATGTAAAAATTTCGTGTTTGAAAAACAGAGGAAATATGCAACATGAATTGCAGTGTACGCTGCCTAGAACACTGCCTGCTTAAAAAATTTGGCTACTGATCATTCAAAAGGTAGCTTGAACGCAGCCGGCTTAGACCCTAACACCGCCGACGTTGAGGTCTATGCAATCGGTGTACTGTTAGCGTTGAGGTCTATGTAGCCGGTGTACCGCCAACGTTGAGGTCTACGCAGCTGGTGTACTACCGGCGTAATGATTCAAATTTTATAAAAACGCATTTTTTTTGTGACGGCTTCAATGCCGCCGGTGTAGGACTCCTACACTGCCGGCGTTGAGTCTTATACTGCTGGGGTAAATCTCCAGTGTGGGCCCTGTAGTTTTCAATTTTTCTAACATTTTTCCAACATCTTCCAATACATGATACATGACTTTTTTATTAAGGATTTGACTTGTATAATGTTATATGATATATATATATATATATATATATCCGTGTGATGACTTTGGATGATTTTAAATGAGATTCAATGACTTCCTAAGCTTTTAAACTAGTGAGTATAAGCTTGGCTTAGGATAGTTATGTTGATATAATTTGATTTATGTGGAACAAAGATAGATATTCAGTTGGAGATTTCCTTTGATTCTCAATTCGATCTAGGTACACAATAATTTGATTAATTATTGCTTAGGATAGGCATATTCAAGTTTGACCTTAATTAAAGATTAATGAAAAGTTTATTGAAATGGTTTGTGGTTGAGTCGTGTCTAGTCTGGGGAACGACAACCTTGTCATGATGCAATGGCATGGTAGTTTATGTATTTAGTATAAGTGGCTAAGTGGATAGCTAATGGGGTTAACCGTGTCGGTATATTCTCTACTTAGGCTTGGGAGGAAATAATATGTTTTAATTCACGGTTATGGGACCGTTGAATTAATTGATGTTATAGACCGAGATAAATGGAGTGTATGAAGGAGTGTGAACCCTATATGAGGCTATTACTAATCTTTATCAGTTAGATATAGGAGATATAGGTATCCGATTTTTCTATATCAACCCTCTGAGCAACTGCTGTTACTTAGGATCCCTAGATTCTCAGGTTTGAATCTGAGTTTGAATATTCCTGTGGTAATTTTTTTTTACCCACTTAACTAAAGATAATGAAGTTATGGTGAATTGTTGCATTGCAATGAGTTAAGTGTGCTTGGCATATGTATTTGTTTGCACTATTGTCTACTGGGCCTTTGGCTCATGCTGCTACCTTGTAGGTGATTATGATGATGAGCTCTATGGTGATATGAGCTATGGGATGGACTAAGAGACATCTATGGATGATTAGGAGTATGACCTAATAGTAGTTGTTTAGGACTTTTTGATGTATTTTTGTGAAGTTTCTAGGCTTATTTGTTAAGCCTTGGAATATAATTTTATTTTAAGTTGTATATGTAATGTAGCTTGCTTGTATGTAAGTTTTATATGTTTTGTGTGATCCTTGGGAGATCCTCATTTAATGTATGTGATGTATGTTTTGTATATATGTGACGACCTACTACTTATGTAATGGTAGTATTTCTTAATTCAAATCATGTGAATGTTATATCTATTTTAAGCAAGCACTCATTACAAACACTTCTTTTTAGATGACCTTACGTATAATACTTGGGTATTTCCTAATACTTGGGTATTATGCGTGATCGGAAGATTTGACATGCTTAATTTATGGGTTAAGTGGGCTGGGTCCTTATAGATATATTTGAAGATATTATAACATCGAAGTCGTAAAGTCTTATAGAGGGCACTACATCTATAAGCAATATATTTTGACGAAAGATACGAGATACTGGTAGTAAAAGTATAAGAACTTTATAAGTATTATTTTAGTATCAAAACTTTAAACAATTTATTTTATTCCTTCATTCTTTTTGAGTGAGATAAATTAGTATTTGCATTTAAATGACTATTATTATACAATGGAATAATAATAGTATAAGTGCTTTAATATCCATTTTCTAATTTCTATTTCAATACTCATATTTTATCATTTTAGTACTTCAAGTTTTCAACTTTTCATAGTGAAACAAATAAGTAACTTTTTTTTTCTTTTTTTAATAAGACAACCTTTGTAAAATATCACAATAAGTTAAAAAACAGCAATAATACATAATAAAATTAGATAGAAAATACAGGATTAGGTCCAGAGATTAAATCCAAACGTAGATTTTATAACCCATATCCAAATTTTGTAAAATTTATATTACTAAATAAATTATGATAATAATAATAAATTGAATATGGATAAAAAAAGATAGGTACATGCTGACAAAATCAATCTTGCATTGATTCCCTTAGTTTTATACTAAGATACTAACTAATCTTACTTCTTCTCAAAACTTCCTCGGCACTAAATCATTTGAATTGATGATGCATCAGTCCTTTTTTGACCCCAGGAAAACAAAATTAATCCATTATAATCTCTCATGTTTCGATTCTTACGTTAGAATAGATCAGGAATTGAATTGACGATTCAATTTTATAAGGAGAATTTCATTCTAGTTGGAGAAGATGGAATCATGATTTTATTTTATCCTCATTAATTGTATGTAATTATTTTTTTCATAAATTATATATAATATTAATTATTTTTTATTCTATCACATATGTATTACCACAATTATCAGTAATAATATTTTTTATAATTACACTATATACTTATTGTTTCTATTATATTTCAAGACTACTTCAGATATAGGAATTAATTTATTATTTTCACACTATTTCAATTCCAATAAATTCTGACTTATTCTTACCCATCAAACATAACATTATCAATAAGTTGATCAAGGAATTACTTAATATGTCATGTCAATATATCAAGCAACTCTTCTTCTAATCAACTCTCTACTTTATTTCTAAATTACTTAAAAAAAGTTTTTAAAATATTTTTTTCTGAAATTTTTAAAAAGATCCACATTAGAATTTATTTTTTTGTATGATATTTTAAAAATAATGAAAATAATGTACACATATTATTTATATTTAATTAATTATTATTAACTACCAGCCATGCACCCATGTTGCATGTGCTAAATTGAAATAAAGCAATATTAAAAAATCATCACACATGAACTTACTGAAAAATATATATAATATAATACAATATAGCTACATATAAAATTAATGATTATAAAAACTGAGTAACTCAACAATAAAGTAGCATGAGCCCGTATCTTTTATATAATGTGCACTAAAATGATTTGAACACCAGTGACACAACAAATTCTACCAATAGTGAACGAATTGAATGCATGGTAGTAATAATACAAATTTATGTATTGCTTGTTGCTAAAATTTTAAAATTGCCTAAAATGAGTAAAATATAAAGGAAGAAATAAAGAAACAATGAAAATTACAATTATACACATATTCAAGATGTGTGCAAAGATAGTAAATAAATTGGTGGAATGAAATTTATGAGAAAGAAATGAGGTAAATTGTATACATGATTGATTAATTTAAATAAACTATATACATGAAGAATCTTGACAATGCACATAAAAGAAAAGGGAATAGAAGATAACAAATAGAAATATTGACTAAAAGTACGTTAATCGTGACTAATCTACTTTAATATTGAATAGGTTGTCATTTGCCTGAAAAATTAATTAAAGGTATTTATATTAGTAGAGAGAGATGTACTAATGAAAATAAAAAAAAATGTAAAAAAGAAAAAAAAATAGAAACAATAATAAAAAAAAAATTGTATGTTAACATTGAACATAAGAAAAGAAAACATAACTTTGCACAACCTTGATAAGGCAGAAGAGGATGAAAGTGTAATATTTGACTATGCGTTAAATTTAAGTTATTTATTCAAATCATATATCGTAAAGCCACAAAATAATAATAATTGAAATGTATTATGTACTATAACTACAAGTAGGTCACACAATTGGAATTGACTTAGATGTGGATTAATAAAAGTTGGAGTTCAAGAGAAAATGACTTTATTGTAATATTTATTATTCATACCTTTGATCTGGAATCTTTTCAATCTCCCTTCAAATCAATTTAATGAAAGTACATTTATCAATTATTACTGAAAATCTTCAACTAAAGTTGTAAACCTTAGGTTATTTCTTTATAGGTGAAAAGTGAATGAATTATGTGTTTAAAAGAATATTATTTACTTGTTAGAAAGCATTTGATGAAAATGCATAGGTGATTAAGTTACCGTATGTGGAGACCATTGTGGACAAACATTAGAAATCTCCAAATCCTTTAGCCAAGCATCATTTAGGCTTGTAGCTGTGAAAGATTCCTATATTGAAAATTTACATTTTAAATAAGAAATGTATAATAAATTTAAAAGATTCTTATTATATCCACGTTGTATGTATAGCCATTAAAATTTTAGCATTCCATCATACCTAATATAGAAGAAGACACCTCATCTTAAATTCAGTTGCTAATGAATTAAGGAGCACATGATCAAATCATATTCAATTGTTTATTAGTAAAAAAGTAAATACAATGCTAATAGAAAAATAATTAACAAAATATAAATGTAGTAAAAGTACATGTAATATGATTTATGCATCGGTACCTTGATGACAACAAAATGTTTTTATAAACAGCATTGATGTGTGCACGCCATCAATATGATATATTTCACCCGTCTTGATTAAGACTTCTATTGATTCCATTGAAGTTCCTCATGATAAAGCCACATAGAATTGTCCATACATAAACACATTGTTAGAAAAAGGTAGATTTCCATATTTGGTATTGTTTGATGCTATGCTTTATTAATTGTCAGAGTAAAACTCAAACTTCAGGAAACTATTTTCTTGTCATCGGAAATGGAAGGTGTAAGTTGTTGGAGGTTTTCAATAAAAACCTTGAAATAAAAACTCGCAATCCTCTTGATTAACCCATCAAAACTTGTGTATAGATGACATACTGTTGGAAGTCAAAACAAATCAACCTGATACCATTATAAAGACCAACATTTGGGTTTAAGTTCTATAGAAGCATGATGGGGGCTCCCTTTTTAAATGTTAGTATATGTGGAGGCATCCCTCTAGAAGAAACTAAACTTAAATATTCTTGTTAGTATACATGGTTCACATCATTTGCAATGGCATCAAATGAGTACTATGCATGGGCTTCTGTAGGAAACGATTGAATTATTCTATCATTTATTTTGTCGACTTCAGCATTTATAGGAGTAAAATTGCGCTACTATTAGAGTAAGATGTACCAATAACATTTGCTAAGATATTTGGTAAGGTTGCATCAATTAAATTTTGAATTGATTGTTCACCTTCCCATAAATTGGTTAATGATGGTGGCATTTGTATGAAGTTATCATTGATAGTGCACTCAACCCCATCTCCCACTGTTGATATGAAGTCTAAAAAATCTTTGTCATGGAGAGATTTCATGTGTTTAGTCAACCAAGAATTTTAACACTTTTCCATAATGGTAATTTGTTCAAGCATGCATCTATCATAAGTTACTTTGTCCCATTTGGAACCACTGGAAGAATTTTTCTAAAAACTCCTCCTAATATAATAACTTTTCCTCTATATGGAACACAACTTCCATAACATCTTTAAGTGTCTTATCAAGAGATTTGAAAGCATATCTACTAGCATATGATGATCTCCCATACTGACTTTTTGTAGGGGTTCATAATAACCAATAGTATCGTTAGCAGCCATAAGTTGGCCAGAATATGATTGTATGATAATATCTCGATCATTTAAATCACCTGCTTCTTCACCTCTAACTATTAAAACAGCCACTCATGAAGCGGTTGGAAGAGAATATTGCTATCGACCAATACGATGCCCACGAATGATAAGCTAGCGATCCCTAACATTGTTAAGTGTAGAAAATTAGTGAAATTGATGCACAGTCGGATCATGAGCATTGAGAACAAAAGTTACTTTTGCAACAATTTCCATATTTAAGAATGGGTTCTCAAACAAGTGATTCTATGTTCTATGGTTTGTATAATATATATATATATATATATATATGTTTGTAGAAATGTTGGTCTCTCACGTGCATATGGTAAAAAGCTACCTGTGATATATTGAACCTTGGACATGGAATATATAGATGCCTCGATTATCAGTTAATAAACTATCATCCACATGAACACCTATGGAAATATATGAAAAAATATGATCGTAGGACTAGATCCATATGTCGTCTAAAATGTCTTATAATGTTAGTCTGGGAATCGAAAAGTTCAAGAAGGTTAGATGGTAGCAAAATCACTGATAGCTTAATTCATTGCTAGAACAACATATCTCATATGCCTCATGTTGAAACAATCATGTACTATAAAATTGGCATGTAGTGGTAATAGGAAGGTGTAGTACGTCGTATTCAAAAGTTTCATGAAATCCCCTAGCAATATTGAGATTCCCATGTCGATGTACTAGACAAACTACCAATATGGATGACGAATAAGCATAATTTATAATGATAGCAAAGAAGTGCAAATGATAATCACTATATCAAATAAGGTTGTAAAATGTACTTGTGGTAGCCATGGTCTGATTTTGGATTAGTATCCATAAGGTGAGGATCATCTAAACATATTTTAAAATTACGGGTTGATATTTAATATAATATTTTTTAAAGGAAAAAAAATCCAAAGGTGTACCTATATGTTAACCATGATGAGAATTATTGCTATTAGTATAAGAAGTCGATCCACATGAATAGGCAAGATGGTTGATATGTATCAAATGATAATGCAATACACACACCTGTAGTTAGACTTGATTGGTTTAGGTTGTTTACTGCTTACAATGATGATAATCTACATGTATATTGTCATAAGTAATTATATTTAATGTAATCTATTATTATAAACAGAAAAACCATATTTGTGTAGGTGTACCTGAATTCTGATGAAGATTATTGCTACTAAAATTAGAAGTTGATCCACATGAACAGGGAAGATTGCAGATACCCATTAGACGGGGTCCCGATGATGTATTTTAAAATATTGTTGTGAATATTAGACAGCGGTGTATGTTGTATCAAATAACAATGGAATACATACCTGTAGGTGCAATTAATTGGTTTAGTTGTTTAACTACATAGGATGATGATAATCTGATATATAATTTTATAAGCAATTGAACAAAATATATATGTCATACATGCGAAGCGATATCGTGTACAAATGTGGGTAATGCACGTGAATGGGCAACCAAACATCTTACTATAATTGGATTTTTTTTTTTTAGCCTTGCAAGATGAGCATCCCTCTATGCTGAGTCATGGTTTGTCTTAAGCTTGATCACGATTCCTCAATATATTTTTTCATTGTTTTGATTCGTGCTTAATGAGGAAAACTACCGTGCATTTAATTGCATTATAAATCTAGAAGAAATAGAAGAAAGTTAAGTAAGCTATAAGAATACCATAAAATGTGAAGGTAAATAAAGCAATATTGCGAAATCGTAGATGCAGGAGCACTAAATAATTTCATTGAGGAGAAAATTGTAGGTTCTATTGTTGCTTATGTTAGAACAACAGATATATTTATCAATAGAAATGACATTAAATTGTGTTTTGCCATACTTATTTATTAAATGATTGTAACATATCATTCGTTGATTATTGAAGCAATTATTCACGTTGAAAAACAGTAAATAGTAAATGATATAATATGAAATGAAATTGAATGGTTTGGTTGGGAATTAGCTATGGGTTTTAAGCTTCCGTGTTGAATTAGATTATTATTTGGTGGAAGTTTGACCGGAATCCTCATTGTCATTTGGCAGTCCACTTTCTTATTCCATTTATATTATACTGTATGTCAATACTTGCAATTTGAACATAAGAACATCGATTAGGATTCATTAAAATCGGATTCTCAACACATGATGAAAATAAAATCCAAACAAAATCTAGATCTACGATTTACTCCTCCATCAAGATAATAAGAAACAAATTAAATTCAATGGAAAGAGATGAATTCATGAATACAACCCTGTCAAATGGATCTCAAATGTGATGAAAAGTGGATCTCCAATCCGGATTTATCTTGATTTGAATTCTCAATGTCTTGCTCTAAGCTCACAATCTCTCTAAGACTTAGGAAAATTCTAGAAAAACTACGTAGGTTAAAATTTAGAATATGGGTCTCCCTTTCTCTCTGAAAAAGGACTATTTAAGGCCTCCCAAAAATCCCCAAAATAAGAAAATATCAGCCAAAGACGCGCTTGTCCCAACAGCCCTGAAACAGGGTGTAGCGCGGGGTGTTGTGCTTACTGAAGGTAAAAACTGGGCTACAACACCCTCCACAACAGGGTGTTGCCAGGGGTGTAGCGCTTTGAGGTAAAACTGGGCTACAACACCCTCCACAACAGGGTGTTGCCAGGGGTGTAGCGCTACTGACTTTCTTCCAAACTCCTGGGTGCAAACACCCTCCACAACAGGGTGTAGCGCGGGGTGTAGCGCCTACTGACCTTCTCAAAACATCACTGTTCAATTCCATTCTTGTCGTATTTGTTTTGTTTCTTCGTGAAGGGATCAAATATGCCTGAAATTAACAAATTGAACCATTAAGAGACATTTCTAGATGATTTTTGCTTAGAGTATCAACCAATTGAGTCAAAATCATCTTAGAAATAAGGGTGTTTATGTCAATTATCAAATTTCCCCCACACTTAAATCTTTGCTTGTCCTCAAGCAAATACAATCAAGTCAATTACACAACTGAGGAATCACAAACAATAACCGGACTCATCATAAATCATGATTGAATTCTCAACAAAATTAGTTAAGAACTTTAATTTCACTTAATTCATTCTTTCACATTCAACACAATCCCTCCATCTATCGATTTTGATTCTCACCCTATCATAGAAATATTGTATCAAAAATACTTTAATCAACCTTCTAAAATTAATCCAAGTAAACCAAGCTTTACCCTTGTCTTTTAAAGACAACTTCCAAAGTTAAAATTAAATCTAAGGTCAAACAGAGCAAAAAGAAACTTGGTCCACTTCATCTGCTCACTTGGGAGTATATAATCCCATCAATCATCTCTCTAAGCACAAGAATCTAAGAGTGAAAGTATGTTGCATCAACAATCTCCCCTGGACTTCTCTCCTTTTCTTTGTAATCTTCAATGGAATTCCATTAAGTTATCTTCCCGTTTTCTTTGATTCAAGTTAACAGCGGGGTCAAATCTTGCTCTTCTGAGGGACCAAGACCCGCCCATATTAACTGAATTTTGTCAATTGAGCTCTGTTTATCTATTGGCCTTCAGAGGGAGAGGGTTATTACCTCCATCTTTTCTATTTCCTCTGGTCGGGGTGTTGCCCGCTCTTTTCAGCCTTATTTGCTTTATCAACCTTCTTGTTATAGTGAGATCATTGAGTCGGTACATCCCGGGTTCATCACCCAAGTGACCAGGTTTAAAAGGACCCCAACGAACTCTTACTCACTCTAACATTTAGATTTTCATACTCTTGACTCACTTACCTGAGTCAGCGGAGTAAAGCAAATTTTTTTTTTTTTTATTTTTTAAGAAGAAACATTAAAGAGAGAATTCCAAGTGAGAAATCTCATTTGCCCTTTCACTAAAGATTAAAGAGCTCTCAAAACTTTTGATGAAAGAATATAATTCTAGTGAGTTTAGAAATTAAACCCATTAACGTTTTACTAAGGACCCAAGTCTAATTCCAACTCTAGATTCCATAGTTAAAAGGCAAGTAAGCTTATTTCACTTAGATTCTTTCTTATAACCTTGACCAAGTATAAGTGATTCAAAGCAAGTAGGGTGAAAGTCCAAAGTAAAGTCAAGAGGGATTTCATTCATTCAATAAGAACTTCATGATTTCAAAGTCCGATTCGCAAGCAAAGAGTTGGGGAAAAATTGAAAAATTTTCTCATTTTTAATGCATTAAAGATCATCAAGTCATTCTAACACCCTTAGTTCTCTTCCTTTGTTTTGTTTGATGCTCATGTGATTTGTTTCTCCTCCCCCACACTTAAGTGAGGCATTGTCCTCAATGGCCAAATTTCAGTTCAACGAAAACAAGAATTAATGAATTTAATGTTCAATTAAGAAGGAGGAGAACTGGTACCGCCCTGAAGGGTAGATTTGCAGCACGAACAATGCAAAGATCCAGTTAAGGGTGCCCTGTATCATGATTCTTTCAAAGAAAAACAGAGAGAAACAAAGACAACAAAGGTTAGCCAGAACAAAAAGAGTTAGAGTTAGAGTAAGAGTAGATAGTTAAGTACAAATTAAGATCTCTCTCTCTCTCTTGCGCACATTAAGACATCAAAAAGCAGAAAAGGAACCAAAGCTAAAAAGAAATGGCATCAGCCAAAGGGATCAAACATCAAGTCATCCACTCCATGGTGCAGTGGGGTCATCAAAATTTAACACAGGAGTGCCTGTTCCAGCATCATCAGATTCGGACCCATGCTCAAATATCTCCGTGCCCCCTTCTCCTTCCTCTTCTCTTCGATCATATACATAGGCATCAATCTGCCTATCAATGTCATCCACATCATCATCAGCAACTTCATTAACTCCAGATGTCCTAGAGTCATGGATAGGAGAGGATCTCTCTATCTCATCTTGTTCATCACTACTGGATGAGCTGATACAGTCAGGTAAAGTGGCTTTGAGCTTTTCAGCTATTGCTTTAAAACTTGAGATCATGAATTGTTTGAGTCCTCGCTGTCTTCTCAAAATTTTATCTTGTTGCTTCTTCAATATCTTCATCTCCACATTCAACTGTTGGAGAGATACAGCTGGAGTATTGTCGTCATGGCCAGTTGAATGAGTGGGATCGTCTTCACAAGTAGAGACTTTAGGAATGCGCCATTGAATCATGGTACGATCAGTCATGGAAACGGAGATGCAAGCAAAATCACCTGGTTCCTGAGATGGGAAAATACCCATGTTCTTTAAGATTCTGGTGATAAAAGCTCCACAGAATACACCATGGTTAGATGATTTAGCTTGGTGGCGAATAGCAAAAGCAAGTTGAATTGCCACATTGACTCTAGTACCAGTCATCATGCTGTGCAAGGCAAACAAATCTTGTTGGTTTATCACACTAGTGCTGTGAATTCTACCATTCATAGAGTGGACAAGTATCCAATGAAGTATGCGTGCACTAGTCCGGTGAAGATGAGTTCCTCGTGATGCTGAGGAATTATAAGGTCCTTTGGTGGAAATGGAATGCCAGAACTCATTCATAGCATTTGGATGACCCCAAGTATTCTGAAGATTTGGAAACTCCTCATCTTGCATCTGCTCATCAGTATAAAGACCTGTATAGGCACAGAACTGCAACATGGGGATGTAATAATATTTGCCAAAAGCTGAAAAGGAAACCTCATTATGGAGCCCATTAACTGGATAAGGGAAAGCAATTTTAAAAGATGAAAGAACTTCCAAAGTAACTCCCCTATATGTCTTTTCCTTTATACTGAACAATTGCTCCCAAGCTGGATCAGCGAAGTATTTTTGAAAATCTGGGGCTAGTCCATATGGTCTCATGACGGACCAATTGAAGGTGACATTGGATTTGAAAATTTTGGTGTCGACCATTTCTTTAAATTTTTGTTTATGCTTCTCAGTTAATGCTGGTGGTGGCCTTGGAGTACTGCTAGATCCGGCACCTGAAGATCTGGGTCGTTTCTTTTTAGCCACTGATTTCTTACCCATCTACACAAACAAGAGAAAAGAATGGAATGGGTAAGAATATCATGAGAATAAAGCAAATCAGTCATCCATGTCTGAAAGTGAAAAACAAGTAACCAAGCTCAATGTATCTTGTCCCGAGCAACTCCCAATACTTGGACTCATGAGTAAAAATGGCTGACCAAGCTCCAAAAGTGTGATAAACACAATGACCCAGATAGCAAAAAGACAAATGAAACTCCAAGTGAACATAACCCAAACCAAGCATCTTATATGAATTTCAAGGTCAGGAATTCTAGAACATGTATACAACCAAAACTAGTGCAGCACACCACACAACTTGCCCAAAGCAAGAGAGTATAATGCAAGAGGTAACAAGATAGAGACCCACATCACTTAGAAGTGAATGAAAAACGAATTTGAGTAAGGTTAGTCTCCAAAATGCACTCAATCATGAGAAAATTGTGTAAGATTCACTTGTGATTAATCATCTCAGGTGGTTCAAGCAATGAGGCCTTGGCATTGCAAAATCATCCCAAATCCAGTGCATGAGTAATAATTGATTTATCAACTCATCCTCAAGTGACAATGGAAATCATAGTGAGTTAGATGGATAATTTACTTTGTTTGGCTCAATAAAACTCCATGACAATTTCATTCAACAATTGTGATTCTAAATGAAATGCGAGTCTTTCCAATTCAATCAACACTCCCCAACCAGAAATCGAACGGAAGTGAAGCAATAAGTATTTACAACATGACTCAAATCCATCTCAAGCAGGCAAAGGAGATCTAAATAATTGATATGCACAAATCCAACCAAAATGTAATCCATTTGTCATTTGACATGAAACCCATTTGTTAGACAAGCTGAAATCCATTTAGTCAGCATGAAAAAGTAAGAAAGAGTGATAGGCAAGGATTAGATTCCATGAATCCAAGTAAAACTAGTGCCCAATACTTAAATCACGAATCACAAATCATCCAAATCCAACTTCAGAAATCCCAACAAGAAAAACCCTAATCATTCACAGAGTGAATCAAATTTGGCAAGTAAGCAATCTTATAAATCAACCTAGACAAGGTCTTGAAGTAGCAAGAGAAAAGGAAAAGGAGAACATACCTTTAGATTAATCCTTGAGGTGTGCAAGAAGCAAAGAGATGAAGCAAAGGAGTGGTTTTGTTTTGCAAAGAGGTTAGAGAGAAAAATAAAGAAGGAGACTAAAAAAAAAATAAGAAAGGGTTTTCTGCTTTTGATTGATTTATATATTATATATATATATATATTTATATTATATATATATACAAAACCTACCTGCAAGCGGCAAAGAGTTCGCAACAGAGATTTGGACGCGCGCTGAATGGACGAGCTGGATTTCGACGCGCGAGCTGCAGACGAACGTGCTTGGCGCGTGGAACTGGCGCGTGACGCTGGCGCGTGGAGCTGGCTTAGAGACGCGCTGAATTGAGATGCGCTTGGAATTATTTCGCAAGAGTGAATGGCCACGTCCCTGTTGAATTTCCTGTAGCGCTGGGTTAAATGGCAAATGGATCTGGGTGATAACAGGGTAGACAACAGCCCTGTTTTTCAACCTGTTGTGCTTGCTGGCCACAAATTTCTGCACTTGCCTGGGTGCAACATCTGATAAAACAGGCTGTACCATGCCCCGTTGTGCACACTGGTTTGAAATTTATAAAAATCTGGGCACAAACATGGTTGGCAACAGGATGTAGAGGGACCTGTTGTGATTATATTCCTCTCTAATTTTTACTCCTTTCTAAACATTTAAAAGGAAAATTCCTGCAATTTAAACACAAATAAAAAGATTACTCTTACTCTAAACATAACTAAGCTAACAAAGAAACCAAAGAAAAGAAAAGAAAAGAAGGGATCAGAGTTAGGCACGGGTTGCCTCCCGTGAAGCGCTTTGTTTAATGTCGTTAGCTCGACTTAGAAACATGCTTGAACTCAGTCGGAAGCAAGAAAATGAATTTCTTCTCTGTTTTGAAAAACTTGTGATCCTCCTAAGTAGAGTTTGAGTCTTTGGCCGTTCACTTTGAATGTGCTTTTGTCAGAATTTTCCAACTCAACCACCCCGTATGAATAAACTTTGGTAACTTTGAATGGTCCAGACCATCGGGATTTGAGTTTTCCCGGGAATAACTTTAATCTTGAGTTGAAGAGAAGAACGAAATCCCCTTCCTTGAACTGTCTTGATTGCACAATTTTAGAATCATGATATCTCTTGACTCTTTCTTTGTATAAGTGTGAGTTTTCATAGGCCATGAGCCTCAACTCATCCAACTCATTCAATTGCAACTTCCGCTTTGCTCCGGCCTTCTCCAAATCCAAATTCACCGACTTTATTGCCCAATAGGCCCGGTGCTCAAATTCAACGGGAAGGTGACATGCTTTTCCGTAGACTAACCGATAGGGAGTGGTGTCCAATGGAGTCTTATAAGCTGTCCGATAAGCCCAAAGTGCATCATCAAGCTTTCAACCCAATCCCGCCTATGATAAGACACGGTTTTCTCTAGAATTCTTTTAAGTTCCCGGTTGGAAAGCTCCACTTGCCCGCTCGTCTGGGGTGATATGGAGTTGCAAGGCGATGTGTGACTCCATACCGTTTTAGCACTTTTTCAAGTTGAGTATTGCAAAAATGAGTGCCTCTATCACTGATGAGTGCCTTAGGAGCTCCAAATCGAGAGAAAAGCTTCTTCAAGAATCTCACCACTACCCTAGCATCATTGGTTGGAAAAGCCTGAGCTTCAACCCATTTGGAAACGTAGTCTACAGCAACAAGGATGTATTTGTGGCCGAAAGAGGGAGGAAACGGCCCCATAAAGTCGATGCCCCAAACATCAAATATCTCACATTCTAAAATGTATTGCTGAGGCATTTCATTTCTTTTTGAAATGTTTCCAACCCTTTGACATTGATCACATTGAGCAACATAATTGTGAGCGTCTTTAAACAGGGTAGGCCAATAAAAACCCGATTCTAGGACTTTGTGAGCAGTCCTATTCGCACTGTGATGACCTCCAATTGGTCCAATGTGGCAGTGGAATAAAATCTTCCAGCCTTCCTCCTGGGATACACACCTTCTAATCATTTGATCCGCACAAACTTTGAACAAAAACGGATCCTCCCAGAAATAGTACTTCAAGTCAGAGAAAAACTTCTTCTTTTGTTGACGGTTCAAATCATCAGGTAGGATTCTTGCCACCAAATAGTTTGCAAAGTCAGCAAACCAAGGAGTGTTGGATTCCTCAATTGAAGAGATGGCATACAATTGTTCCTCTGGAAAATTTTCATTGATATCAACATCATTCAAATTCCTTGAAGTGGGGTTCTCAAGTCTTGATAAATGATCCGCCGCTAGATTTTCCGCTCCTTTCTTATCCTTGATTTCAAGATCAAACTCTTGAAGAAGCAAGATCCATCTAATCAATCTCGGTTTTGCATCTTGCTTTGTGAATAAGAATTTTAAGGCTGAATGATCAGTATAGACGATGACCTTGGATAACAGAAGATAAGACCGAAATTTATCAAATGCAAAAACAACTGCCAGCAACTCTTTTTCAGTTGTAGAATAATTCTCTTGAGTTGAAGTAAGAGTTTTACTTGCATAATGAATAGGTCGAAAATACTTATCTCTCCGTTGACCCAAAACAGCACCCACAGCACATCACTTGCGTCACACATTATCTCAAATGGAAGGTTCCAATCGGGTGTGACCATAATAGGAGCGGTAACAAGCTTGTGTTTGAGAGTCTCAAAGGCATGAATGCATTCTTGATTGAACTCAAAAGGTGCATCTTTCTCTAGGAGTTTCGTCATAGGTCTTGCAATTTTAGAGAAGTCTTTGATAAAGCGACGATAAAACCCGGCATGACCTAAGAAACTCCTAATTGCTTTTACTGATGAGGGAGGGGGAAGCTTTGAAATAACCTCAATTTTTGCATCATCAACTTCAATTCCTTTCTTGAGATTTTGTGCCCAAGAACAATGCCTTCTTGAGTCATAAAATGGCATTTCTCCCAATTTAGGACTAGATTAGTATCTTCACACCTCTGCAACACTAACTCCAAATGATGAGACATGCATCAAATGTGTTGCCAAACACGGAAAAATCATCCATATACACTTCCATGCTCTCTTACCATGTCTTCAAATATAGCCATCATGCATCGTTGAAATGTGGCCGGAGCATTGCACAACCCAAAAGGCATACGACGATAAGCAAAAGTCCCAAATGGACATGTAAATGTCGTCTTCTCTTGATCTTCTGGTGCGATTGGGATCTGAAAATATCCCGACATTCCATCCAAAAAACAGTAATAAGAATGTCCCGCCAACCTTTCAAGCATTTGATCAATAAATGGAAGGGGAAAATGATCCTTCCGTGTTGCATCATTCAATTTGCGATAGTCGATGCAAACTCTCCAGCCCGTGACTGTCCTCATAGGGATAAGTTCATTTTTTTCATTTGGAACGACAGTCATTCCGCCTTTCTTTGGCACTACTTGCACCGGCTCACCCATTCACTATCAGAAATGGGATAAATCATACCTGCATCCAAGAGTTTAATGATCTCTTTCTTGACTACATCCCGCATGTTTGGATTAAGTCTTCGTTGTGGCTGAACCACCGGTTTAAAGAATCTTCCATGAGGATTTTATGTGTACAAAACGAAGGGCTGATTCCCTTAATATCCGCAATCTTCCAAGCAATAGCTTTCTTATGTTGGCCAAGGACCAACAAAAGTTTATCCCGCTGCTTTGGTGAGATTAGATGCTATTATTACTGGAAGTTTGGAATTCTTTTCTAGAAAGGCATATTGAAGATAATCAGGAAGTTGCTTCAATTCTAGCTCCGGTGGATCTTCTATTGACGGTTTTGAAATCTGAAGAACACTATGTTCAATCTTCTCATAATTCCCTTCTTCCTTAAAATCAGAGTGACTATCAAGCTTGTGAACCATTGATTGTAAAGCAGGATTCATCTCTTGTTTTCCATTCATCAAGCAAAGAGCTAAAGTGTCATTACACAACAACTCAGGAATTGAATCAACAACAGCCACATCAAGGTAATCAATTGCAAAACAAGTATCGTCTTGATGTAAACCTGTTTTAAAACTTCATGCATCTTAACAACCACTTCTTCATTTCCAACTCTCAAAACCAATTTGCCATCATCAACATCTATTATAGCTCTAGCAGTTGCCAAGAAAGGCCTACCCAATATAAGAGGAATATCACATCGGTTTCCATGTCGAGAATAACAAAATCGACAGGGAATATAAAATCTTGTACCTTCACCAAGACATCCTCCACAACTCCCCTAGGGAGTTTCACCGATCTATCGGCTAACTGGAGACTCATTCTTGTCGGCTTTGGTTCTCCCAACCCCAATTTCTTGTACAATTGATATGGCATCAAGTTGATACTAGCCCCCAAATCAGCTAGTGCTTTTTCTTCAGCTAGATTCCCAATGAGGCATGGAATTATGAAGCTTCCTGGATCCTTTAATTTCTTGGGAAGTTTGTTTTGAATCACAGCTGAGCACTCTCCTCCTAAAGTGACGGTGGATACTTCTTCAAGTTTCCGTTTGTTTGTCAAGAGTTCTTTAAGAAATTTTGCATATCTAGGCATTTGAGATAGAGCATCAACCAACGGAAGGTTGATATGGAGCTGCTTAAAGATCTCCAAAAATTTCCCATAATGCGCATCAGCTGTGTTTTTCTTGAGTCTTGATGGATAGGGAATTGGGGGCTTGTACTCCGGAATTGGAATTGGAGTTGGTTTCTCCTCAACTGGATTGTCAGTTTGCTTTTCTTCCACTTGTTTAGGAGCTGAGTCTTGAAGTTGCTCAACTTCTTACCCTTTGTTACATGAGTTTCAGTTTGTACTTCCTTTCCACTTCGAAGTGTAATGGCTTTCACATGCTCTCTTGGATTCGGTTCAGTATTTCCCGGTAAAGAACCTTGAGGCCTCTCGGAAAGCATCTTGGCAATTTGGCCAACTTGAGTTTCAAGGTTGTGAATTGAAGCTCCATGATTCCTTAAAGTAGTTTCTTGATTTTTGAGAATCAAGTCTAAGGATTTCTATCTCATCGGAATCCTTAATAAACTTCATCATCATGTTTTCTAATTGAGAGTTGGAACCTTGAGCTTGTTGCTTTTGAAAACCGGGTGGAGGATTGGAGTTGGGATTAGGATTAACCCGCTGCACATTGTTACTGCTGTTACTCCATGAAAAATTGGGGTGATTTCGCCATCCCGGGTTGTAAGTATTGCTGTAAGGGTTGTTTTGAGCCCGGATGGGGTTCCCCAAATAGTCTACTTGTTCGGAAAAAGATTCCTCACCACAATGGGTTCAACACATGCAAGTTGCTGTTGTGAGATTTTCAAGCCATCAATTTTCTTGGAAAGAGCTTCCACTTTGGACATGATTGTGGTAGCCACATCCACATCTAACATACCAGCTGGTCTTTTATCCCGGCTCCTTGAATGTGACCACTCATAGTTGTTAGCTGCCATGTCTTCAAACAATTTTAAACTTTCTTCCGGTGTTTTGTGATTGATAGTGCCACCAGCTGCGGCATCAATCATTTGTCGGGTTTGATAGTTGAGTCCATTATAGAAAATCTGAACTTGCAACCATTCCGGAATACCGTGGTGTGGACATCTCCTCATGGATTCCTTAAATCTCTCCCATGTCTCATAGAGAGTCTCCATGTCCATTTGATGAAAAGATTGAATCTCAGCTCGGAATTTGGCCGTCTTTGATGGAGGGAAAAATTTATCCATGAATTTCTTTATGAGTTCTTGCCATGTAGAGATGGAATTCCTTGGTAGTGAATTGAGCCATTGCTTGGCCTTGCCTCTTAGTGAGAATGGAAAGAGGCGAAGACGAATTGCATCATCACTCACTCCGTTAAACTTGAAAGTGTCACAAATCTCAAGGAATGAGGAGATGTGAGCATTAGGATCTTCGTCTTGGAGGCCGTCGAATTGTGCATACTGCTGCACCATTTGTATAACAGCTGGCTTTAATTCAAAATTGTTCGCCTCAACACGAGGACGGACAATACTTGAGTTGGTTCCGGTGAGAGTTGGTCTTGCAAAATCAGAGTTTGTCCTTGGAGCTTGATTGTGCATGTTGAAATTATCTTGTTGATACTCTTGATCACGATTATCTTCCGGATCAGCCATTTCTATTGTTGGAGAAGACCCTCCAGCAATGCTTGTTGAAGATGAACTTGAGTACTTGTTCTTCTTGCGATATTGAATAATGATCTTTTCCGGTTCAGGGTTAAATTCAACAAGTTTCTTCCCTTGGCTCCGGGTCATGCACTGTGAACAAAGAATTTAACACAAATCAGAACCAAACCCACAGCAATACCAAGTATCTCAACAGAAAAACTAAGGCAAATAGCTAAACTAGTAGATTAAGAACTTTCCTAATATTACTCCGATTCCCCGTTGGCAACGGCGCCAAAACTTTTGGTGGAAAAATCCTTGTCAATGTAGTTTAAATTTGTAAAAACTCGTTCTCAACTACTACGAAAGACAACTAGGCAGCGAACCTATCGAATCGTAGTATAGTGTTAAGTCGAGGTCGTCCACGGGGAAGGGAATAAGTACTAGTAATTGCTCAATTTCTACTATTCAGCGATAAGAGAATCGATTGTGGAATTATCGACTAAAAACTATTAATTTTAACAAAACTAGCAGCAAGAACACCGTTGAACACAAAGCGAGTTTTAGAATCAGAAACAACACGACCTAGATCTTGTTTTTCATTTACTTTCATCATGTGAATCACAGAACATTAAAGATAATCCCGAATTGAGTTCTTACACCATTGAGTTCCTTATACAAATCAACAATCCTCTCGAATATATCAATTTATCTAGTCTTAAATCGATTAATTTTTAATTACAATCTAAGACCGCATTAAGATCAAGAACTCATCGAAAACAGAGGGGAACGGGAGATCCTTGTAATCTATCTCTAGAATCACAATCAAATCCCTTCAAATTGCATAGATCTATCCATGAAAGCGATTTCTCAATCAACTAAAATGGAAATCAGATGTAAACTTGTAATCCGGATTTACAAATCTAGGAAACGATGAGGAACATGCAATTTGAACATAAGAACATCGATTAGGATTCATTAAAATCGGATTCTCAACACATGATGAAAATAAAATCCAAACAAAATCTAGATCTACGATTTACTCCTCCATCAAGATAATAAGAAACAAATTAAATTCAATGGAAAGAGATGAATTCATGAATACAACCCTGTCAAATGGATCTCAAATGTGATGAAAAGTGGATCTCCAATCCGGATTTGATCTTGATTTGATTCGTCAATGTCTTGCTCAAGCTCAATCTCTCTAAGACTTAGGAAAATTCTAGAAAAACTACGTAGGTTAAAATTTAGAATATGGGTCTCTTCTCTCTGAAAAAGGACTATTTAAGGCCTCCCAAAAATCCCCAAAATAAGAAAATATCAGCCAAAGACGCGCTTGTCCAACAGCCCTCGAAACAGGGTGTAGCGGGGTGTTGTGTTTGCTGAAGGTAAAAAACTGGGCTACAACACCCTCCACAACAGTGGGTGTAGCTTACTGAGGTAAAAACTGGGCTACAACACCCTCCACAACAGGGTGTTGCCAGGGGTGTAGCGCCTACTGACTTTCTTCAAACTTCCTGGGTGCAAACACCCTCCACAACAGGGTGTAGCGCAGGGGGTGTAGCGCCTGCTGACCTTCTTAAAACATCACTGTTCAATTCCATTCTTGTCGTATTTGTTTTGTTTCTTCGTGAAGGGATCAAATATGCCTGAAATTAACAAATTGAACCATTAAGAGACATTTCTAGATGATTTTTGCTTAGAGTATCAACCAATTGAGTCAAAATCATCTTATAAATAAGGGGTGTTTATGTCATTATCAATACTCTAGCTGGCCGTTAAGGCTTTAACATGTAAAAAAAATGAATATTATACTAAGCCCAAAATTTACAATTTTTCAAAAAAAAAAAAAAATTGAAAATGAAAATTTATATATAAGAGTATTAATTATAATTATATGTGGTAGAAAGTGTAAAAGATTATTATTATAATATTGAATTAAATTTTTTTTTGGCATTAATGTATTATGAATTTTATTAATATAAGTCTTAGACTCAATTAAATAACCCATAATAGACTGGCCTGTTTAAGCGGGCCTAAGTTTAAAACCTTAACTGTTGTTTGTTTTTAAACTAAAACAACAATAATCTGTATCGATAAGTCATTGATATGCAAAGAGAGGTCAAGTCTTAAATGATGCATTTAGCCTTTCCTAGACACGCATGGGACACGTGGTGAACAATGATTGATTCACATTAGCTTCGTCTCTAACCTCCAGCCTCCCTTAATTGCATGTGCCATGCCCAACAACCATTTTCCAAGCCATATTTTATTTGATTTTCTTTATGATTTCATCAAATTAATGGTGAAATCATGAACCGCACATGAAACACAATGAACCTTACAAAATGTTGATACCTTATTTGACTCACTTTATGAAATGTTGTTACCTATTTTTAATTACTTGAAACATTGATACCTTAAATGAACTTATTACCAAACGTTGATATTTTCTGATATAATTTACCCTCCCTAAATATAACTATGTGCAGTGGAATGTAAGAAGCATGAAATAGTAACAATTAATATGGAAAATAATAATAGATAATGGAAACAATGAAATCAAGGGTTAATGTCACGAACGTAATCTAAACTTTGACAACATATGCAATTAAACATCTGAACATTGATATTGATCAATTTAGCACTTGAAAATACTTTTCATGCATGCAGATGATACCTTCGTTATGCTTTTTTAAGTACTAAATTGATTAATTTCAAATGTTTTTATGTACTAAATTAATCAATTTCAAAGTTCAGATACTAAATTGCTCAATTTTAAAGTTCAAATATTTAATTGCATATTTTATCAAAGTTCAAATACCATTTGTAACATTATCTCTAACATTATGATGGTAATAATTATAAATGTTAATGTCATAAATGATACTTGAACTTTGATAAAATATATAATTAGGTATCTAAATTTTGAAATTTGTCTATTTGGTTCCTTAATGAACTTTTTATGCACATCAATAATCCTTTCGTTATATTTTTTTAGATATTAAATTGATCAATTTTGAAGTTTAACTACCTAATTACATATTTTGTCAAAGTTCAAGTACCATTCGTAATATTATCGTGAGTTATAATAATCATAATTATAGTAATGGTAATAGTAATAGTGATAATATAGTACGTAAATGATGTGTGTGCATATAATAGAAGTAGTTAAAAATAATAATACCAATGTTAATAATAATACACATGTAATAAAAAAAGAATAAAAAATAAAATAAAATAAGGAAAAGTAAAATTAATAGAAACTAAAATTATAAATGTATATATGTGCATATGTACCACTTATTTTATAAGATCTCTTAAAGACATAAAAAGTAGATATGAGTATAAGTGTTGCAGATATCGCCTTCATCGATAGAGATTAGGTACCTACAAACATCGAAAAGCGATCAAAGGTGTGTTGGTAAATTAAATTAAGTTTTGTAGGTATCACCTTCATGATAGAGATTAGGTACCTGCAAACATCAAAAAGCGATCAGAGGTATGCCGGGGTGGTTATCCGAGATAGCCACTCTGATGCTTAAGTTAGTCCGAGGGCTCATAGAGGGTCAAGCATTGATAAGATAAAAAAACCCACTAGCCAACTTTCTTTTTTCTATGGAGGGAAGGGCTTTATATAGTATGTGGTCATATGAGAATGCGGCCCATTGAATCCTTTCTGTTAGGGCAAATCTCCATCTAGTAGTCGACCTGGCACTTGAAGTGAAGTCTTGTTTGATGCTCGAGGTGAAGGAATGATCATCGCATGGAGTGTGGCCAAACTGATAATGTCTTCCTAGTCCTGAGGTAGGATACCGGTATTTTATGGCTATTAGGCTTGGATGAGTTCATGGAGATTACTTGTTAGTAAGCTCGGTCAAAGGTAGCTCGTGGGGGAGCCCAAGGAATTATCTCATGGTCTAGCTTATGGACAAGTCATTTGTCAATCTCTTTGGTTAGTGGTATAAGGACAACCTCGAGTTTCCTAGATCGGAACTCGAGGTGTCGTTTGGTGTGAACCCTTGTTGGACTAGTAAGACTAGTGATTTTTAGGCCTCGGGCTCATGTGTGACGACAGTGGACGAGTGGGCTGTGACTTATATTCCACCATCAACAAATAGTAATGGTATAACTCTAGTTAATAATAATATATGTGTGTCTATATATATTTGTTGAGAGTAATTAGCAATGTGATATTGATAGATATAATAATGATGAGATGAACATATGGAATATAATAGATAATGGTTTTGTTTATAAGGTGTGATATTTAAAATAGATATATGCTTTGATATGTTTATGGCATAATGTATGAGATATATTATGTTTTGTCCCTTAGATAAATTCCATTTTCTTAATGGAACTTAAATTGATAGCTTCTAGGATCGATACGCTAAATTAGTTTATTTTTCTAAATTTATTAAAAATTAAGAAACTTAAAGTGAAAGAGCATTGGACATAAAATAAATCAATCCACTAAAATTTTTATGAAAAAGAGAAAAGAATTACTTGATGTCTAATTCGATTACAATCACTTTGTAAATATTAATATGACTAATCATTACATCACTTTGTAAATTCTAATTTGTTTAATAGTTACTTGTAAATATTATTAGTTTGTAAGTTTTAACTCAATTGATAATTATTTGTAAATGAAATAACTTTGTAAATATATCAACTAAAATTGATTTTATGACACTAAAGGAATAATTTATAATTTAATAGTTGAAGGTGGTAACTATAAGGTTTTGAGATAATGTACAAATGTACTTTAATTTTCATAAAATATGCAATTAGGTACCTAAACTTTAAAATTGATCAATTTACTATCTAAACTTTGAAATTAATCAATTTAATACCTGAAAGAACTTCACAGAGGTACCGTTGGCGTGCATAAAAATTTGAGTTTTTTTAGATAATAAAATGATCAATTTCAAAGTCCGAAAACTAAATTGATTAATTTTAAAGTTTAGGTACCTAAGCTAATATTTTGTTAATATTAGGTATCATTTATGACATTAAGCCTAAGGTTTTAATAGGACAACCCCTAAATTCATAAAACTCTAGTTCTTATAAAATTAAGTTTTTTTACAGATTAATAGTTAAATTAGGATCAACATATCCATTAATCCTAATTAAATTTTTTCCAACCTCAGTCAATGGTGATTTCTAAAAATTTTTGAAAATTAAATTTCTTTTATTTGATAGTCGAGTATTTATATCAAATGGGTAGGATTTGATACGAATTGAATTGAAAGAATCAAACAAAAAATAAAAAATCCAAACTCGACAAATATAACAACAACAAACACAATAGTCAAAACACAAAAACAAAGACGTGGAATTAAACTGGGAAATATTTTTATTTATTTTTGATTTGTCATAAAGTAATATCATTTATATGAAATATTGATACAACAGCTTAGGTTCAAGTTTTGGTGGTTATTGTTGCTGTTGCTGTTGTTATTTAATGTGTTTGTGTGTGATACTTAGCTTAGGAGTTTTGAAATTGACTATTAATTGACCCTTTGTGTTATTTCTCATTCATTCCATTAATAAAAAAGGTATATATATTTATATCGGTTAACCATCTTAATCAATTATTGAAAATTGCAAAGTACTATAAAAAAGGTATAGGTATTTTTGCCCAATGATTTATTTATGTGCTTTAGTTTATACTTTGTGATTACTTATTCGATAAATAAGTTTTACCAACTCTCACTAGTTTAAAATTCTGTAAATACCTTTACATATCACCTCTTTCCAAGAAGTTATGTGTAAAATTAGGATCATCCAATAATAGCTATTAGCAAATACGCAATACTTTTCAAAGAAATGAATTATTAAATTATACTTTATACACTAATTGTGGAACGTTGACATTAGGAAAAAGAATACGTAGACGTGGACATGTAATACATTAAATATTGATGATTCAGATTTTGGTAACAACGATGTCCACCAAGGTTCATTCACAGTCGAAATTCATTGATCAATTATAATTCCAACTAAAAACATAACATAAAAGTAGAGCTAAATTATCATAAGCATGACATACATGGACATGTAATACATTAAATTTTGATGATTCAAATTTTGGTAAAAACAATGTGCATCAAGGTTTGATTGTGCCTTTCATATAACAACGTAGTGTAATCACATTTTCAACATTCGCGGTCGAAATCCATTGATCAACTATAATTCCAGCTGAAAACACAACATATCAGTAGAGCTAAATTATAAGCATGACATACATGGGGGATAAAACAGTGAATCTCAATATTTAGATGTAGCAATTTATAATAAATAAGCAAAAAAGAATAAAGCAATTGCGATTATATAAAATTAGATGATTTCAATAAGTACATGCCTTGTTATCATGTATAAACATAACCCACTAAATAATGAAATTTACGTTTGATCCTTCAGCAAAATAAGAAAAAAAAAAATGTACCTTTCCAAAAGTCAGAAAACTTGTAAACACTAACTAGTTGACTTGATGAAAATGAGTTGGCGATTTTGTAAACACTAACCACTTAGACACTTAATCAAAATGAATTGTCTTGTCTATACCTATAAGAAAATAAAGAGAATATTATTCACAACAATTTTAACAACAGTCTAATTTTATTATATGTTAAAGATAGACATTACAATTTTGATAAATTGTAAAGCATTGTTTGAGTCAATACAAGGCACATAAAACAAATAATTTTGGCACCTGTAAATAGTCGTGAGAGATATAATGCTTTTAATTCATATTACAACAAATTTTAAGATTTCTGATAGGTCTATATTATTTTATTCATTCAATATTATTTGATGTTGATTTACAATTATTTTGTCAGTAATCCTATAAATTTAGTGCTTATTCTCTTTATTTGTTGATCTTAGCTGAACAAAGTGTGAATAGTTGAAAGATTGCAAAAAGATCAATAAAGTCATGTATAATAAGAAGACAATATCAGAAATGTGCCCGTGCTTAAGGATGAGTTAAAGAGGAATTTATCACAATTGCAACCACAATTAAACCTACGAGGCAAATCGAGAAAATGAAGACACAAGCAAAAAGCCAAAAACACGGCTTAAAACATGGTCATGTTTAGTGGTTGAAGCTTATTTACTGTGAAGTGTTCAAGGATTGAAGCACCATAAGAGGCATGGGTATGTTTATAAAATCATGAATTCATAGTTGAAAACTGTAAACTCTAAGAATTTTAAACCCTAGAGTCAAAACTGGAATCGAAACCCAAAAATCGTTTCAAGTCGACCCTAAACCCTAGAAACCCTAAAATTCGATTAGGCACAGTTCAACAAACCTAGGATATCAGATGAATTATATAAATATGAAAACCCTAAAAATAAAATCTTTAGAAAAAATTTTCATTAAAATGATAGAAGTTTTCGAAACCTTTATTGTTATGAAACCCTACATGATATAGCTTCCATACACGATCAGTAGTGCGTAAATCGAGACAACACAACTGGATAAAAATTAATAATAAAATACTATTAGTTTTTAATATATTATATAATTTTATGGATTTATAAAAACATCAATCGAATCGAATTTGATGCCTATCATATTTTCGATCGATATTATTTGTCCTATTCATTATACTTTCAAGTACCATGTTTACTAGTCACTACACTCGCTCCATCACTTTTATCATCCTATTCTTACACTTATCACTTACACCATACATATTCTTACACACACCTTACTTAATACCATAATTTTCATAACCAACTTACTTCTTTTCTTTAATCTCTCTCTCTCTCTCTCTCTCACTTTCTCTCTAACTCTCTCATGCGCCAGCTAACCCCGTTCCCCCACCCAAATGTACCCTTTCACTTCAATTTTTCTTTCATTCGTCATTCCTTCTTATTCTCTATAGATACCCCTTACCTCTCTCATTTTCAAAACTTCACTTTACACTTAAAATCTCTAAACTCTCTCAAATTTCCCTTAAAGAATTCTCTCCTCTCTTGCTTCCTAAATCACCAACACCTTCTCTTCTCCATCCTACCTCCTGATGCTCTCTCTTTATGATACACACACATTTCCTTTGCCTTTTATTTAGGTAAATACTTTAAACACCCTTCCTACTTTATGATTAAATGAGTCTTGTATGTGTTCATGCATATTCCATGAAGAAAATCTACCCATGATGCTCAAATGCTAGGGAAGGAAATGCAAACATCATAAATGACCTTTGCTCCATTTAAATTTATGTTCTTTTACTTTATGTATACTAATCTAACTTTTATATATGTATCTATATGAACATGTATATATAATCTTTGGAGCATATTGCTCACTAACCTAACTTTTATTTTCATGTTTTTTACATTTCTTGTAATTTTATTTCTTGTGATTTATTTTCATGGAGACTTGTCCAAAATCAAAGTCTCGAACTTTTCTATATTCAAGTCATGAGGGGACTTGTCCATTTCAAAGTCTTAGGGAGTCTTGTCTGAATTCTAAGACTCTCATTTTATCTTATGTTATTTTAGTGACTTGTCCACTTCTGGTCCCAGGGAGCCTTGTCCTAATTCTAAGACTCCTATTTTTTCAATGTTATCTTTATGTTTATGTTTCATTAATCAAGAAATTATTTTTCTTGTGTTCACATACATAATAAACTCTTGGCAGTGATGTTGAAAACTATAAAATGAAATTTGAACTAAAATGTCATGATGGCCAAAAGTCTTTAAATTTAAAAAATAAGAACAAGATGATCTTAAGATTGTCATCATATTCACTTACTTATTTAGAGGGCCTAACATAAAAGTGGAAGCTTCATGTAAGTTATGAACCTCTACAACATGACAATTCTTTGTTATGCAACATATTTTCTAAAACTTGATTTTTTAATACATGGAAAACCATTTAGAAAAAAGGGAAATTTGAAAACAAAACTCCATCCCCTAAATTTTTGAAAATGTTGTGACTTGAAGAAATGAATGGGGATGTGAAACTTCAATTTTCTTTTCAAACCAACTTGATTCTAGTATTTTAAAAATGATCAAGCAAAATAATAACTCATGCTCAAAATTCTAATTGCGCCAAGAACCTTAGAGCATGAGTAAAGTAAGAAACTTTATTTCTCAAACTTGATTTACAAAGCATGAAGTGATCAAACAAAAAAGGTTTTGATCTTCCTACCAAAATAGAGGATGCAACTGAGCTAGCTTAGGAGTATTTGAACAAGTTAGAATTGTCGAAGAGATAACTCAAGAGACGCAAGAAAGGCTGGCCTTGGAAGATTGGTGTGAGCTGACATCAAAGTTGCCAGCTTTGAAAGAGAAGGTCGTCGACCTTAGCCTGATGAATTTATTATTTTGTTTCTTATTTTCTAAAGACCATAAATTGTATTTTAGGATTGTCAATATTGTATTTATCACTTAGGGTTTTATATTTATTATTTTTCCTTTTATCATATATTGTATTTTAGGATAGTCATTATTGCATTTATCGCTTAAGATTCTATATTTATTATTTTCCTTTTTACGTTTGTTTTAAGGTTTCCTTTGTATTGCTATAAATAGCCCTTTAGGGTTTGTTTTTGAAGGACATTATTATATATTGAAATACAATCTTTGAGAGAGTTTTCTTTATTAATTGCTTATTTGCAATTGAGTTCCTATGAATTAAACTAGTGTGTTGATCACGTTTATCTTTGCGCTTTCTGCACTGCGTCAGTTGGTATCAAAGCAAGGTTAGAATCCTATGAAGATGTCGTCAGGCGAAGGTGCTAACAACAATCGTATTCGTGGTGATATCCATGATACGGGAGTTCGATGATCTGAGATTCTTAGGGTGACAAACGATGCCATAGGTTAAAGAATTCGAAAAGTTGAAGAGCGACTTGAGGATTTGATCCAGCATTTTGACGCATTGGCAGAGGTTATCAACGGAGGTAGAGAGGTTAGTATGGGACGACCAGGGTAAGAGGAGCCTATGGCGGTTTAATCAATCGACTTATTGAGTATGGCGTAAATTTCTGATGAAGAATCTGAGGAAGAGGATGAATTACTATATACTTAGAGACGACCGCGGAGGAGATGTGGTGATGACAGTGGTGGTAGATACTAGAGGAATTATTATGGGTACGATCAAGGCAGCAGTGAGGACATCTATTTGAAGGTAGATATTGCTTGTTTTCATGGAAATATGAATATAAAAGAATTTTTAGATTAGATGGCGGAAGTAGATCGATTTTTCGATTACATGGAGATGCCAAAGAATCATAGAGTGAGATTAGTTGTATGCAAATTGAAAGGAGGAGCCTTTACTTGGTGAGAGAGGTTGCAGAATAGGAGACAAAGAGAGAGAAGACAACCGGTGAGAATGTGGTACCGGATGAAGCAGTTACTACAATGGGATTTTCTTCCTCCCTACTATGAACAAACCTCTTTCAGTGATACCAGCGATGTTGCTAACGTCAGCGTTCTATTCATGACTATACAACTGAATTTATGAGATTGGCTGAGAGGATTAATTTGAGAGAAAGTGAAGGGCAATAGGTGGCTAAGTGTGTCGATGGATTGAAATTACAAATCAGGGACAAAAGCAAAGTAAATGTGATGAGGAGCTTAAATGAGGTAAAGAATATGGCACTTAGGCCTGAGATGATGATACATGATAAGAGTAGCCACTTTGAAGGAGGAAATAAGAGGTATGGAGTTAAGGGTACATGTAGTAGCAAATCCATGGTTGAGAAACATAAAGGTCATGAAGAGAAGCAAATTGTGGGGTGGTAAGAAGAGAGAAGACAAAGCTACTGGCAAAAGGCCTATTGAGGTTAAGGATGCCCCAAAGCAAAACAATCCTTATGCCAAACCCATCCCGAGCAAATGTTTTTGCCGTAACCAATTAGTGCATAGGTCTAACAAATGCCCAAATAGAAAAAGTGTAAATATAGTAGAGCAGGATGAGGAAGAAGAAATTTATGGGCCCGATGGAGATGATGAGGTTTATGAGGATGAAGATGAGGGGTTGAGCCAACCTACGTCATTAGGAGGATGATGCTGGTGCCTAAGCAAGAGGATAACACTCAGCGGCATCAGTTATTTTGCACTAGGTGCACTATTGGTGGAAGAGTATTTGATTTGATTGTAGATAGTAGGAGTTGTGAGCATATAATTAGTAGGGTAGTTGTTGAACAGTTACAGCTCCTAGTTGAGAAACATCCTAATCCTTATGCCATAGGGTGGATAAAGTCTGCCGAAAGGATAGATATGAAAGAGAGATGTCAAGTGCCATTCTTTATTGGCAAATACCAGGATGAAGTCTACTGTGATATTGTAGACATGGATGCTTGTCATGTGTTATTTAGGCGTCCTTGGCATTATGCTTTGAACACGCAGCATGCGGAGAAGGAGAATTTGTATAGATTGGAGAAGGGCAATGTGAAATACACTTTGCTACCCCTTAAGGTGGCAAACTACTCCAAGGAGGCTAGGACTGAGAAGCATTCCTTCTGAACTATTACTCAACAGGAAAGGAGATGGAGGAGACTATTAAGGAGTCTGGGGTGGTGCATGCTTTGGTTGAGAAGAATTTCATGAAAGTGGAGGAAGAGAGTAGTAGTAAGGTGCCAGAGTGCATGAAGGAGGTGCTAGAGGAGTTCAAAGAAGTGTTATCTGAAGATTTACCAGAGGGGTTACCATCTCTAAGAGATATGCAGCACCAGATTGATTTGTTACCTAGGGCTAACTTGCCAAATTTTCCACATTATAAGATGAATCCCAAAGAAACGGAGAGTTTACAAGAGAAGGTACAAGAACTGATGCAGAAGGGATTCATTAGGGACAGTTTGAGTCCATGTGATGTACCTGTACTACTTGTACCTAAGAAGGATAGCAGTTGGCAAATGTGTGTTGATAGTAGAGCTATCAACAAAATCACTATTGGGTACAAATTCCCACTTCCTTGCTTGGAGGACATGTCGGATAGACTGAGTGGAGCAGTTGTCTTTTCTAAGGTGGATATGAGGAGCGATTAGCACCAGATTGGGATTAGGCCTAGGGATGAATGGAAGACAGCCTTCAAGACGAAGGAGGGGCTTTATGAATGGTTGGTGATGGTCTTCGACCTCAGCAACTTCGTAAAAGATGGAGAAGATGCCGACCTAAGGCCGACTTATGGTGTTTTGGTACCCCTTCGAATCTGAGACGCCTTGAACCGCCAGCTTAGTTCCAGCTTTTATTTCCATAAATAGAACATCTTTTCTTGGTGCTAGGGTTTCTTAATCCTTATATAGATAGCCCTAGGTCTTTTGTTCATTCCCCATATCTCTTCCTAAGGAAATTCTAGGTAAGAATTCCTCTATATCTCTTTTAGGTTAAGTTTTAATTGAATATTGGTTTCTAAATGTTGTTTTCATATTTGTTTTTATGAGGAATCAAGTGATTGGAGACAAAACCCTAGGTGTTGCTGGAGTTGTGATTTCTTGGTGAGCAAGGAGGATTTGAAATCTCATCCTAGGTAAGGTATAAATATGATTTATCGTTGTGATATCATAAAAGTAGTCTTTTCTAATTTGTGGTTTATGTTATGCTATGAAAGGGATTCTAGAGATTTGGTGAATTGTGGAGAAAACCCTAAATGGTGATTGATGATTTGGTCCTACGATCTAGAAAGCGTGAGAACCAAAGCTTTGGGTAAGTATGAATCCATTCAATCTTTGTGATTTCAAAGATGAGATCTTTTCTAATAGTTGAATTATTATTCATCGAGAATTTTAGGGTTTTGAGGAGTTTTGGGAGAAAACTGTGTTTTTAGGGTTTCGTTGTTTGGTGACCTTAGAAGGCAGATGTGTAGATCTAATATGGAAAATCTTATGTTTTGAGATTGTGGATTTTAGGGGTTAGGGTTAAATTATGAATGTGAAACTGGATTTTGATTTGATATATGTTGATGATTAGGCTTCCGGTAAAATTAGGGTTTATAACCTTTCAAAAGGATTTGTTGATATTGGAGTTTGGAAGGCGAATCCAGGCATGACCTTACCTTGCTTAATGTTTGTGCTTGTAGGATTAGAGAAATAAATATACTTAATTCTATCCAGATAATAATTGAAAAGTGTACTACTTGTGTTTGGCTTTGGTTAGTAAAGACCACGTAGAGTGTGATACTAACGAAGCGGCTTGATGATCCTTATGTGTCATTGTCCCTAATGGAGTTGCACTTGGAGATGATTCTGGTAGATTAGGAGTCGTGCCAGGCCTTATAGTGGTACGCAATAGTAGGTGGATCGCTTCCAACACCAATATATGTATATAAAAGTATTTTGGTATAAAACTTGTTTTTTGGAGTCATGAGTTATTTTGAATTTAGGATTAGTTGCAAATGGTTCTAAACTGTGTTGATTACTTTGCTAAATTAAAGATAACATATTGTGGTTGTTGCATTAGTTTTAGGGTTTATGTCATTTATGTATATTGTATGATCATGCGTATTTGTTTGCGATTTGGTGTATTGAGCGTTTTCACTCATTTCTTTATTTTTCAGGTACAAGCGAAGATGATGTTGTTTATGACCTATCTGTGTATAAATTATACATTGAGTAGGGGGATGGTTATAATAGACTTGACTATCAGCTGTGGACCAGTAGATCTTGAGTATTAGAAATAGGAGAGAGATATGAAAGATTTTCTAAAGCTTTATTTTTATGTTATCAGTTATTGAAGACTTTATCAGACTAGTTTATTAGGTTTAATTTTTTTTTGAAGATATGTAGTTTTAGGTTTTCATTAGTTTGTGTTTTCCAAAAAGTTTATCTTATGTGATGTTTTAAAGTAATATATGTGAGAGTTTTGGTGATGATATTTGGTTTAATTATGATTTAGTAATTTATAGCCTTAGCGTGTTCTTAATAAGAGAAGAACATGTGGCGAGTCGTAATACCTTTAATTTAGGGCGTTACAGCTTATTTGGTATCGGAGCTATAGTTTTTGAATCTTATTAGATTTAGATTATGAACTCCTTAGGACGGTCAGCATTGATGAGTGGGGTAGCAACAATAGGTGTTGTTTACATAGCTTAGTCTTGTTTTACCTAGTAGTTATATGTATAGAGTATAATCTTTAAGTTGGATTTATCTTTTACCTTATGTAGTGTGCCTGTTTATGTTAGAGTGCCTCCACGAAAAATAGTCCCTGATGTTGGTTCCTTTAGGACTGGTGAGGAACAATCACCAGAGAACCAGCCACCCTTAAATCTAGTGCCAGAGGACTTAGCCCCACCACCACCAGTTCCACCTATAGGACAACAGGTGCCAATTGATGCTGCTCAGTTGATGCAGGTTGTTAATGCTCTCTTGGAAGTAGTTACTCAGCAACAACAGAATATGAGAAATGATATGCAAGTGATTCAAGCGAATGCTGATGCTTGGAGATAGAAGACCTAAAGGCTAAATGGCAATGGAGGCAATGGAGCTAAGCATGCTGATGTCTTGGGTTTGAACAAGTTTGTGGATCTAGTCTACAAGTTTGAGCCTACTCCTAGGAGACCTTTGGATGCTCAATTATCAATAGAGGAGGTTGAAAAGACTTTCGCTGCATTAGAGATTCCAAAGCATAAGAAGATGGAGTATGCCTCCTACTTGTTGATTAAGATGGAAAACGATTGGTGGATGAGCACCAACAGGCATATTCTTGGAGTGATCACTGGGGAAGCGTTTTAGCAGGCTTTTTATAGGGAGTTTTTCCTTGACAGTGTAAAGCAGAAGATGCTTCAAGAGTACTATACTCCATTGCAAGGAAGAATGATTGTAGAGGAATATGAGGCTGAATTGCATAGACTAATGAGGTTTTTACCCGACACTTTGAAGGAGAGTGAAGAGGCTAAAGTTAGCAGGTTCACCACTAGGTTGGAGCCTGAGATCCAGTATCAAATGAACTTGATGAACCTGACCAACTAATCTACTATGGTCAATAAAGCAAAGACATTTAAGCAGGGTTTGAATAAGATTAAAGGTAGTGAAATTTAGAGGAGTCAAGTTTATTTAGGAAAGAGATCAACTTTTATTATTCTTACTCAGGATAGAGCAAAGAGGCCTATCACTCATCAAGTTGGATCAGTAGTTCAAGATACTAAAGAGAAGTGTATCAGATGTTGTAAACCACATGATATTAAGGATTACAAGTGGCCTGAAAATGCATGCTTCAATTATGGCAAGGTTGGACACAACCATAGGTTCTATACTAAAAGAGTTCTTCCACAAATGTTTTGCTTTAAGTGTGGACAACTAGGACACAAGGCCATAAATTGTAAGGAGCCTAGTAGGCCAGTGGTTCCAGGAATTATCTCAGGGCCAAGGATAGAGAGCCTCAACTAAGGTTTATGCCCTCCAGCATAGGATATATCTAGGGTGAATGCTATTGCAGGTAAGCTCTCTATACTCATGTATGGTGTATAAGTAATCTTTGATTTTGATGAAAAATTTTTGTAAATCTCTAGATCATTGTATCCTTATGGAATGAGTGTGTTGAATGTATACTGGAATGTTCGTTTATAAACATACTTTTGGGAATTAGAGTTTAATCTACTGGATGGAGATTAGTTTATATATAAGTTTGAAGCGTATAGTGGTAATTGCCAAAGAAAGTGGAGAAGAATCCAAATACTAACATGAAAATTTGAGTAAGAGTAGAGAAAATTCTTATATTGTGATTAAAGATGTATTTAATTATAGTAAAATTTGAAGTAACATATATCAGTAAGAGAAAGAATGGTCAGAAAGGTAAAGAATATGATTAGTGAAAAGAAAAAAAAAAACTAAATGATACTATTGAAATAAGATGACAATATTGAAGGTACTGAACAGACAATGGTTTTAAGGTAAAAAGATGGATGACCAGGATTGACTAGAAAGAATTAGTAGTATAGCCGAAAAACATAAAGAGAACAAAAACAAGTGATGGAGACCATGTTGAAGAAGTAAAGTAAGTGAAAAAGATGATGTTGAAGACTGGTGGGAAGTATTGATATAACCAATATAAATTAGAGAATAGTTAAATCCTATGAAGATATGGATATGCATGTGAAATAGCCATAGCAAGAAGTAAATATGATCTTAGTGAGTTATAAGATGTAGGAAATCTATAAATGATGAATGATGATGGAATCTACACTAATCTATGATGATGAATTTTGGGATGATTCTTAAAGAAAATCTATATGAAAATATAAATTGTTATATAAAAGAGTAATACGAGTTTTGGAAGACAATTAGAATAGCACAAATGGTAAATGAAAATGGTAGATTAATTATGATGCCTGACAATAGTGGAAAAATACACACATATATATTTGATTAGTTAATAGAGACATAGATGTTATAATCATCTAAAATAACAAAGCAATGCAAGGATTGATCATTAGAGTCAGGGTTGAAAAATATTAAATGTCCGATTGATCATTAGAGTCAGGGTTGAAAAATATTAAATGTCCGATTTGAGTTTTCTTATTGTTATTTGAAGGATTTTAGAATGAAAATGTCCTAAGTAAGTTTTAATGGAAATGGTGGTAATTAGTAGTAGAGTATAATGGTTAAATGGTGTTAATAAGTTGGATTGAGTTTTCTACAGTGCAATATATATAGTTGTTTGGAGGATGTAATGATTGATTTATGAACTAGGAGATAAAAGTATATAATCAAAGAAGAACTTTTGTTGAGTAGTAGATTTGATAGTTATAGAAGGATACTAAATCTATGTGAAGAACAATCACTTAATATTGGGGCAAATAATGGATTTATGTGGTAAAAATTTTGGAGACAAAATGTATTAGTAATCTAGATATTAAGAAATATTGGAATATTATGAGTATTGATGTCAAAGGACGAGTTAGAAGTTATCTAGTGATTTCGAAGGTTTGCTTAAGGACATAAGTGTTAATTTTTAAGCTTTACGTATATAGTGAGGGAAAATATAAGAAAATATATTAGAGATTGAGAAAACCTATTGGAAGTAGTATGGATAATTAATGAGTATTTTGAGATTTGATGGATGATATGCAAGTGATGTAAATTATTTTTGATATGGAACAATAAGGATAAAAACTAAGCTGAATTAATAGAAGTACAAGTAACACAGTGACATTTGGAGCTTTAGGTTAATGTAAGATTTGACAATTGGAATTTAAAACTATAGTTAAGATTTTAAGCTTTCTAAACATCGGTCGAGGAATTGAATTGGAGATTTAATACAATGAGGTCGAGGCAAGATTTCTTGATGGATATTGTTAATAAGTTTAAATTATATTCAAGAGGTGAGTTACAAAGTAGCGAAGGAAGTGAATCTAATTTGAGTAGTGGAAGTTAAGAATTAAGGAGATGTCAATCGAATTATATTCTAGTTAGAAGATATAATCCTGATGATGGGTCAATATGGTATAAAGAATTAGAAATAAGAATAAAATTAAATGAGTAAAGAAGAACTGATAGACGCAAGGATAAAAAGGAGATAATGGTTCCAATAACTTTCGAGGATAAAAGTTCTTTTTAGGAGAGGAGAGGTGTAATATACAAATAAATAAATAATAGGGAAGGGTAGTATGGTAATATAATGACATTCTAGAGGGTAATTTTGTCATTTAAACAGATGAAATTGGTTAAGCGAGAGTTGTTTGCGAAGGAGATTTAGAGTGGTTTAGGCGATAGCTGGCTTAGACAGGTAAAGCTGCCGGTTTTGGTTGGAAAAGACGTCGACCTAGGGCTAGCTTTCATGGTGTTTTGGTACCCTTTTGAATATGAGCTGCCTTGAACCGCCAGCTTAGTTCCAGCTTTTATTTCCCTGAAATAGAACATCTTTTCTTGGTGCTAGGGTTTCCTAATCCTCATATATATAGTCCTAGGTCATTTGTTCATTCCCTATATCTCTTCCCAAGGAAATTCTAGGTAACAATTCCTCTACATCTCTTTTGGGTTAAGTTTCAATTGAATCTTGGTTTCTAAAAGTTGTTTTCATATTGGTTTTTGTGAGGAATCAAGTGATTGGAGACAAAACCCTAGGTGTTGCTGGAGTTGTGATTTCTTGGTGATCAAGGAGGATTTGGAATCTCATCCTAGGTAAGGTATAAATCAGATTTATCATTGTGATATCATAAAGTAGTCTTTTATGATTTGCGGTTAATGTTATGCTATGAAAGGGATTCTAGAGATTTGGTAAATTGTGGATAAAACCTTAAATGGTAATTGATGATTTGGTCCTACAATCTAGAAAGCGTGAGATCCAAAGCTTTAGGTAAATATGAATCCGTTCAATCTTTGTGATTTCAAAGATGAGATCTTTTCTAATAGTTGACTTATTATTCATCGAGAATTTTGGGGTTTTGAGGAGTTTTAGGAGAAAACTATGTTTTTAGGGTTTTGTTGTTTGGTGATCTTAGAAGACAGATGTGTAGATCTAATATGGAAAATCTTATGTTTTGAGATTGTGAATTTTAGGGTTAGGGTTTAATTATGAATGTGCAATTGGATTTTGATTTGATATATGTTGATGATTAGGCTTCCGATGAAATTAGGGTTTATAACCTTTCAAAAGGATCTGTTGATATTGGAGTTTGGAAGGTGAATCCAGCTACGACCTTACCTTGCTTGATGTTTGTGTTTGTAGGATTAGAGAAATAAATATACTTAATTCTATCCAGATAATAATTGAAAAGTTTGCTGCTTGTGTTTGGCTTTGGTTAGTAAGACCATGTAGAGTGTGATATTAACAAAGCGGCCTGATGATCCTTATGTGTCGTTGTCCCTAGTGGAGTTGCACTTAGAGATGATTTTGGTAGATTAGGAGTCGTGCCAGGCCTTACGATGGTACGCAACAGTAGGTGGATCGCTTCCAACACCAATATATGTATATAAAAGTATTTTGGTATAAAACTTGTTTTATGGAGTCATGAGTTATTTTGAATTTATGACTAGTTGCAAATGGTTCTAAACTGTGTTGATTACTTTGCTAAATTAAAGATAACAAATTGTGTTTGTTGCATTAGTTTTAAGGTTGTATGTGATTTATGTATATTGCATGATCATGCATATTTGTTTGTGATTTGGTGTACTGGGTGTTTTCGGTCATTTCTTTATTTTTCAGATACAAGCGAAGATGATGTTGTTTATGACCTATCTGTGTATAATTTATACATTGAGTAGGGGGATGGTTATAATAGACTTGACTATCCAACTGTGGACCAGTAGATCTTAAGTATTAGAAATAGGAGAGAGATATGAAAGACTTTCTAAAGCTTTATTTTTATGTTATCGATTATTGACGACTTTATCAGACTAGTTTATTAGGTTTAATTTGGTTTGAAGATATCTAATTTTGGGTTGTTATTAGTTTATGTTTTCTAGAAAGTTTATCTTGTGTGATGTTTTAAAGTAATCTATCTGAGAGTTTTGGTAATGATATTCGATTTAATTGTGGTTTAGTAATTTATAGCTTTAGCGTGTTTTTAATAAGAGAAGGACATGTGATAAGTTATAATGCCTTTAATTTAGGGCGTTACACACTCTCCCAGTACATTCATGTGGTTTATGAATCAAGTATTAAAGCCTTTTATTGGACGATTTTTTGTGGTTTATTTTGATGATATCCTGATTTATAGTAAGTCTGAGGATGAACACCTAGAGCATCTTAGAAGTGTTTTGAATGTGTTGCTGGAAAATAAGTTATATGCAAATATGAAGAAGTGCGTTTTTATGGTAAAGAGGCTTTTGTTTCTTGGTTTTGTTGTTAGTGGTGAAGGAATAACAGTTGATGATGAAAATGTGAGAGCTATTCGGGAATGGCCAATTCTGAAGACAGTGACTGACTTGAGGAGTTTTTGTAAGGTTGGTAATTTTTTATAGGAGATTTATTAGGCACTTTAGTACTGTTGTTGTACCTTTGACTGAGTACCTAAAGAAAGGAAAATTCGAGTGGGGTGAGGAAGCTGAGACTAGTTTTTCTATATTGAAGGAGAAGCTATGTAGTGCTCCGGTATTAGTGCTTCCTAATTTTGAGAAGCTATTTGAAGTAAACTGTGATGCTAGTGGAGTAGGAGTAGGGGTTGTGTTATCATAAGAAAAGAGACCAGTTGCTTTTTATAGCGAAAAACTATGTGGTGCTAGGAGGAGCTGGTCCACCTATGATAAAGAGTCTTGCTCTATGGTGAAGGCCATAAGAGTTTAGGAGCACTATGTTGTAGGAAAGGAGTTCGTGTTGTACTCAAACCATGGAGCTTTGAAGCATCTGAGTAACCAAACTCAGACCAGTAAAGATATGCATGCCAATGGATTCAGTTTATGCAAGGGTTCCCATTTAAATTGACACACAAATCTACAACTCAAAACAAAGTTGTTGATGCCTTAAGTAGGAGGGCAGATGTACTAACAGTGATGAGTATTGAGATTGTGGGATTTAAACAAATGAAAGAACTCTATGCCGGGGATCTTGATTTTAAGGAGATATGGGAAAAGTGTGGCACTAAGTAGCCTTGTGGTGATTATTACATATATGAGGGTTATTTGATGAAGGGTAACCAGCTATGTATCCTTAAATCATTATTGAGAGAGAAACTGATTAGGGATTTACATGGAGGAGGATTGGCAGGACATCTGGGAAGAGATAAAAATATCACTGCAGTGGCTGATAGGTATTGTTGGCCCCAATTGAGGAAGGATGTGGGGAAGATTGTACAGAGATGCTATGTTTACCAGACATCTAAGGGGCAGTCTCAGAACATTAGGTTGTACATGCCACTACCAGTATCTAAGAACATCTAGGAGGACTTATCCATGGATTTTATCTTGGGTTTGCCTCATATCCAATGAGGTGCTGACTTTGTTTTTGTTATGGTTGATAGGTTTTCTAAGATGGCCCACTTTATTCCTTGTAAGAATATTGCTGATGCTCAATCTATTGCCAAGTTGTTTTTTAAAGAAGTAGTACAACTACATGGGGTTCCAAAGTCTATCACATTAGATAGGGACATCAAATTCTTGAGCTATTTCTGGAAGACACTTTGGCACATGTTTGACTCATCCTTGAATTACAGCAGTACAGCTCATCCACAGATGGACGAATAAGCCGAAGTTACCAACATGACCCAAGCATTTGTGGGGAGAAGCTAAGGCTGTGGGACTTATCTTTAGCTCAAGCTAAGTTCACCTACAAGAATTCAGTCCACAGGACTACTGGGAGGTCTCCAATCTCTATTGTTTACACTAAGACTCCACAACATGCCGTGGACTTGGTAAAGCTACCAAGGTCATCTGAGTTTATTACACTAGCTAAACATATAGCAAAAAATTGGCAAATCACTACTTTTGAAATCAAAGAGAAGATTGAGATAGCTAATGCCAAATATAAAGCAAGTGCAAACAAGCGTCGAAAGCAAAAACTATTTTCAGTAGGGGATCAGATGATGGTGTTTTTATGAAAGGAGCGATTTCCAGTTGGGAAATACAGTAAGCTGCAACCTAGGAAGTATGGTCCATATCAAATAGTGAGGAAGATCAATGACAATGCATAGGTAGTTGGGCTTCCTAAAAGCATAGGGATCTTGAAGACCTTCAACATTGCCAACCTATTTTTATTCCACCCTGATGATGTACCTTTGCATCTATATGAGAACTCGAGGTCGAGTTCTTTATACGTGGGAGGTAATGATGCAACTGAGCTAGCTAAGGAGTATTCGAACAAGTTAGAGTTATCGAAGAGGCAACTCACGAGAAGCGGCAACAAAGGCTTCCGGCCTTAAAAGGTCGGCCTTAGAAGATTGGTGTGAGCCGGCATCAAAGCCGTCGGCTTTGAAAGAGAAGGCCGCTAGCCTTGGCCTTTGAGACTTCGGCATATATTGCCAGCTTACTATTATGATTTTTTTAAATTTTGTTTCCTATTTCCTAAAGACCATATATTGTATTTTAAGAAAATCAATATTGCCTTTAT